>WEIS01032800.1:0-17132 GCA_013389965.1 Todus mexicanus | reverse complement strand
CCGGGAGCTGCAAGCTTTCAAAAGGGTTATGTAACTTCCTCAATTAACTTTATGGGATTCTTTGAACACAATTAATTTTGAAAGACATTTTAGAAAGAGTACTTCCCTACATCAGTTTGTTCCACTTCCTTCTTTCTGTATTTCTTCCTGTTTCTCTACAATTATTCTTGTGTCTTTCCCCCTTGGTTCCTCAGCTCTTCTCCTTGTGTTTTATTGGCTTCTCCCATTCATCATATTTATTACAGAAGTCACTTCAACTGCCAATGAAATCAGTCTTGAACACATGTTGGAATAGATCCTTTACCTTTGATTTATTAATGTTTACTTACTGCCTTATGTTTTATGTTCTCTCATTTGCTTGGGAGACTATGTGCTCTCATTCTCCTTTAACACCCCTCTCATACCTCTCCTTGCCCAACATGGGAAAAGTTAACCAGGCTAGCGAAGCAACTCAGCTGCTGTAGCCAACACAGGAAGAAAACATCCAAGACTGACATCTCCCGGCTCAAGTTTCCTTAATGATGCATCTGCAAAAACCCAACCCAAGCTTCCCATCTTGTAACATTAGAAAACAGCACCAGAACAGGCTGAACAATGAGCAGATATAGCTTAGTTCAGAAGTATTTGCTGCTTCTGACTTAAAAGTTGGTATTGTAATGTTTGCTTAGAACAGGTAATTTTGGCCTTTACAACAACAGATGGAAAAGCTGAAATGCTTCTAAAACAAGCTAGGACCTCATGTTGCACATCAGATAGCTCACCCTTCCCCATCTACCTCCAGGGATGTTCACTACATAGCCAAAGGATAATATCTTTTTGTTTGTTCAGGAATCATTTGTTGGCTTGTTTAGACGCTGAATGCTGTAAAATCAATAAAGTTGATGAGCAAGATCTGCTGCTTTTCAAGTGCCGTCCCTTTTATTGTCATTGACACAGAAACAGCTTCATTCCTTGCAGTCAGGCCTAACAGCTTGACAGTTAACGAATACTGGAATTCATAGAAGAATTTTCAATAGTTTGGGTGCTATGCACTACAGAACATAAGATTTTTTTCCTTATGCTCTTTTGACTACTATGAAGACCTTCTGGGGTTCCACCATCCCATTAGATTTTTTTTCCTCTTTTCAAACAAAAACAAAATTTGTGGCTGACTGTTCATTTGAGTAAACACACACTGAGATTCAAATAAGCATTCCTAGGGTAATCCTTTGAAAGTTCTCATAAGTACATTACAGAATCTCCTTTAGAGCATGTAGTGAGCAGTGCTTGTATCTGGAGCTCTATATCTCTGCATACTGTTGAAAATCAGTGGAAAATCACATGCTACTCATTTGCATATGCTATTTCAATAGCTTTATTATTTGGCAACCAAAACATGGGTTTTCCAAAGCAGTCTTCAGTGTAGTATCTAGGCATATCTTAATAAGAAGCTTCTACACAAGAGTCTATGTAGACTTAATGTAGCCTCTCTTTCATGTGCTCTTCTATGTGATTATCAGATGGTTATGATTGAACATTTTGTAGATGTAGTGCTGAGGAATATGGTTTAGCTGAAGTCTTGTCAGTGTTAGGTTAATGACTGGACTAGATGATCTTAAATATCTCCTCCAATCTAGGAAATTCTGTGATTGTGTGATTCTATGTCAGGTGCTGTTTGGTGTTCTGACCCACATCTGAATTCTTCTGGTAACATGGGAAAAGGGGAAGATGACCTTACAGTGTAATCAGACTGGTGTATCTCTACTCCCCAACCAAGAATACATTATCTCTGTCCCTCATTCCGGACTTTTCAATCTGCTTTGTGCCAGACACATACAGCGTTAGCAGAGACTTGGTCAGGGTACAAAACATTTAACTGCATACGTAAAGCACAGAGAAAACATTTGCATCCTTTCACAACACTAAATATTACTACATAGTAACTGCTTCAGGCTGAACCTTTCGATTGCAACAAAAGCTTAAAAAGAAACGATGAAAGTAATGTTTCGTAAACACAGAACAAACGTTCCTCTGGATTTTCAAGAACAGATTTGACAATTCACTTCTTTGCTTGGGATGTTGGAGAAGGGCCCCTTTATTTCATCAGACATTTTTAAAGAGCACTGGTAGGCATGAGGGCTGGCACCAGAAGTTAATGTATCTTTTCCTGATTCTTTCACACTAAGAGCTCCCACAGAACTCATCCGGAGCAGTACTACATAATGATCTCTATCAACAATTTAACACCATCACATCCTGATCTGACTGGCATTGATTAGTTCAGCTGTTCTGGACACACTAAGCATTTTCACCAGCAATTCAAATGTGGTTATACTGTCTCAAACAACCTTCCTATCAAATTCTGTTCAAGTCCTATAACAGCCTCCTGATTTCATTTCCGTGAGACACTCTCAACCAAAAGACAAAAGCATGATGCCTGGAATTACCATGTTATTGAGCAGAACCTCAGCACCTACCCATGGCACAGTCATTCTGCAGTTGTTCTCACAAACTGTCTTCATTATTTCACTTCAGCTCATCCTCTTTCTTTCTCGCTCACTGATCATTTTCCTCTATCTTTTTACTCCAGTTCACATTGGTTCTTTGTTTCCTTAAAATGCTACCTACTTAGTGCATTCTCTCCTAAATACAGGACACACAAACACAAACCAATGCTCTCAAATTTAAAAATATTAAACTTCATTAAGTTATGGATGGGTCCCTCTTCAATCAAACTATCCTAAATTTTATTTTGGCTTGGATTTTTTTTAAAATTAAATAAATGTATAGCATAAGGATAAAATCCACAGAAGACAACCGGCAATTAGCAAAGGAACTATATTTTACCATCTCTGTGGCAAAACCAACCTGTAATTTTTGCAGCCTTTTCCTCTTGATTCACTCTGTTTTCTTCATCATCTTCATTGTCTTCCTCAAAGTCATCTAGATTTCCAATATCGGCTTGTTTCATACTCATCAGACTAGCCAGGCTTTGCATGTCTTCATCCCTAAATAACAAATTTCAAGCAAGGCATTAAAATGCAGCCTTTTAATACCACATCTGATACTACTGCATTATCAAAAACCTTTTAAACATTTTTATGTTTTCTTTTATTTAGGAAGGTTTCTGATCTCAGATCTGATCTTGAATATAGTGAAAGAACAAAATGAATTCAGTCATGTGCGTTAATTTTTGAAGGAAAAGTTTTCTATTAGCAAAATTCTAAACGGTAAACACAGTGCTGCCTTGCCTTAAGAGTCAATTTAATTACTGCTTCTTAAAATTTTAAAGTAGTCCAGAAATGCCAGTAAACACTTACCTGGTTGTCTTTGGTTAAACTGAAAATGCTTGGTCAGACCTATTGCTGTATCTGATACCTATCACTACATCCATTGAGAACTCCTGATGCTGTTACAGAAATTAAAATCCCTTTTCTAAATATTCAAATTCATTAACAAGTTAAAAAATGTTACATATCAATGGCCAAAATAAATTCTTATTTGACTGTTTTGTACAGTCTGCTGGATCAAGCACTGGCTGGATCGACGAGCCCAAAGAGTGGTGGTCAACGGAGTTAAATCCAGTTGGCGTCAGGACACAAGCGGTGTTCCTCAGGGCTCAGTTTTGGGACCATTATTAACATCTTTATTGATGATCTTGGTAAGGACATAGAATGTATCATCAGTAAGTTCGCAGGTGATACCAAGTTAGGTGGGAGTGTTGATCTGCATGAGGAAAGTGGGGCTCTACAGAGAGATCTGGATAGATCGGATNTGGTTTAGGAGTGAACTTTGCAGAGCAGGGTTGACGATGGGACTTGATGATCCCAAGGGTCTTTTCCAACCTCAAAGATTCTATGATTCTATGAAATATAAGTTCGATGAAAAGATGATAGCAGATGATTCAGGCAAATGGATGGTTTACATTTATTTCATAAAAATCCCAAGATTTTTGAAGTACACGATGTAATTCCTGAAGCAAGAGCAGTCGTAACTCTTTTAAAACCGTTTCAATAGGTTTATTGAGATTACTCATTTTTTAAATTTTTTTTTTTCTTTTTTGCTCCTTGTAAGACAACAAACTGGGTATTGCCTGGGTAGGGAACACCTCTGCTGAAAACAGTCTGGGGGTCCTGGTGGACAGTAAACTCAAGGAGAGCCATCACCATGCCCTGGAAGTCACAGGAGGCAAAACTATCCTGAGATGCATTAAAAAAGAATCACAAGCAGTAGACTGAGGAAGTCATGACCTTCATTTACTTGGACTCATTTGATTACACCTAAGGTACTTCTCCAGCACAGGAGAAGGTATTGATAAACTGGAGCAAGGTCAGCAGAGGGCCATTGAGATAGCTGGGGGTGTATGCACTTGTCCTACAAAAGAGAGGCTGAATTGAGACATGGCTTCAGGAGGACCTAGCAGCTGCCTGACAGTATTGCTGAGTATGACAGCGGTGCAAGGCAGAAGGATGAGACAGTGGACACAGATTGAAGCCAGAGAGGTTCTGAGCTGATGTGCAAAAAAAGCTGGAACAGCCATCAACAAGCAGTAATATAGGCTGCCTGGAGAGGCTGCGCAGTCTTCACTCTTGGGAGTTTTCAAGCCTCGCTGGGACAAAACTCAGAGCAAACTGGTCTGATCACATGGCTGACTGCTTTAAGTAGGAGGCTGGACTAGACACCTCTACAGGTCCCTCCAACCGGAATTGTTCTGTATTCTTTGAAGTTGATCATGACAAACCAGATGTACAGATTTTATGTCTAACAATTCCAGGAAAACAACACAAATTCTTTTAAAGGTACCATTTATAGGAATAAAAATGACATACTAATCACGCCTCAAATCTGCACAGAAACACAGGGGCGCTTAAAACATGGGGTTAAACGCAGTTAATTTAACATGTTTTTAAAATCAGATGCTCTCTGGGGCAATCATTTCCTACTGTGCGACTTCAAAGTAATCAGCACTACAGAACCCACAGTTATATAGGACAACTAAGTACTTCTAGAAAAAGTATTATTAATAATAATCAACATAAAATAAATAACTATCAGCAAGTCACAAAGACCTTTTCATTCATGCAGAATACTCAAGGCTTCATCTTCCTGTTTTGATAACCAATAGGTTAAATCAGGTCTTTTAGCACAGGGGAAAAACCATAGCATCCTATAAGCATGTTGATGGGCCAGCTCTGAAGACAAAAAGCTGAGAGCAGTTAGCGCACAGATCTTATATATCACATGCCCATGTGAACTTTAAAAATGAAAAGGCCTCCAAAGTACTAGTTCTTTTTATTGTCCTTTCCATATTCATACTTTAGAATACCGTTTTTTCTGTGTTTTAGAAGAAAGATGATTTTTGGTACTGCACAGCAACAGGCTGTAGCGTTTTCTTCACAAAATGCAAAAAATAAAATTAAAAGTGAATCTCACTTTATGGAACTACAACAGTTTGTAAGAGATGTAAGCAAGTCTTGGCCTAGCCACCTTTTTTTGCATGTTCACATACATGACACCTGAATTCTCTCTCTTATTCTGATTAGTAAGAGTCTCTATTTACACGTACTGGAAACCAATGCCTTCAGAAACAGCAGCTTTTATTTGTCAGTCTCTGGTTCACAGCAATATTAAAGCCCTGTTGTAAACTTACAGTCTTTCCTGACTTAAGCTTGAAACCTATCCGTTTCAATGGGACGAAGGTATAGGTGATCCTAAATGGATCAGCTTTTACAACTTCTGGTCTCAAAAACCACTAAGAGCCTAGTATAGCTATTTACCGTATAGTTCACAGATGGTGGCTGGTTCAAAAAAATGAAGAGGTTCTCAGCTACTGACTTTTTCATTCCCATTTTCAGCTGCAATACCAGGTTAAACCACAGGTAAATACTTGAAAATACCATTCTTAGATGGTACATCAAACTGTGGTTCACAATAGGTTAAACTTTGTGGCTTTCAAAGCACGCAGACAAATAGCCTTTTTGTGTCTGAATGTACACCTTAACCTGGCCATCTGGAAAGCTGCTCAGGCAACAATTTTAGGGAACTTGTATTGAAATGGGTGAAGGGCATTAAGAACACTGAAAGCCAGAAGCAAAATGTTAGCCTTTTGGAGGGGAAAGAAAATGTAAAGTGAAGTAAAAGGAGCACTAGAGCAGCAGGTTCCTATAGAGGCAGAAAGAAAAAGCAAAACAGGATGGGTTACAAACAAACCATCCTCCAGCCACATGAAGTTGTCAATGTCTGACATCTTGAATTGAACTGAAATTGCAGGAGAGGTTATGGGATCTGCAAAAATAACCTGTGTCCTCTGCCCTCCAAAGCTTGTTGAAGTAAGGGACAGAACCAGGCCAGTGAGCAGGGGGAGTGGTAATCAGTGCCAAACTGAACTCTTTTCACAGGATGTTCTTACGTTCAACCCAAAATCTTACTTCTGACTCCACCCTCTCTCACAACTGGCTTTGTCCTTCTTTCATTGTTTGTGAAATATAAATAGGTGAAATAGAAGTAAGTTCTCCTTTCCGCATTTCCTTTGCAGTCTGCTAAGGGTATTGTTGGATGAACACACACATGCACACAAACGGACACTCCTGCTGATTTCAGACCTGTAGATATTTTTAGGCTGCTGTTATTTAAAACGTCTCAGTAGAGGACAAGCTGTTTGATTCTGAAGAACATAAGACTAAAATCAGAGTAAGAAGCAACTTTTACTCAGCTAAGAAACTAAGTGTGGAAGGGGTGGTAGGTATGCTGAAGGATACTCTCAAATTCTGTTATTCTATACATGAAGAGCTCTTTTTCCAAGGGATTATCTGAAAAGTGACACACGGCAGGTTATCTAATTAAATAAAAAACCAAAATAAACAAAACCCAACAACAACTTACGTGGCTTTTCCTTCCCTCAGGAAAATACAGGATAAAGAGAACTGCAGTGTGGCAGATACCACTTTTTTAGACAATGGCTTGAACTTTAACTTGACATCTGTCTGTGTAGGCATGGGGCTTGCATATTGCTTCATGTTGATGCTGCTAGTGGCAAGCGCTTTTCTGCGTCCAGAAGGAGATTCCTGAAAGCAAAGGAAAAACAAAACTAGTGTAAAAGGTACTGTTACACTAAAAACTGCATGCACATAAATAAAAAAACCAACCACTTATTAAACCTGCATCATTCTTTTTTCAAGCACACGGGCAGTGCGGATTGCTATGGTCCTTCCTAGAGTCAGAAACCCATTCCTTAAACTAGGTGAGCTGCTAATGGTGGCTCTTTGAACACTTGCTTAGTGCACGAGAAAAAAAAAGCTTATTCATTGAGATTAGTGGTCTTCCATATGAAATGCTAAGTCTTTAACGGTTTGATCTTGTAGTACCATCCACAGCACACATTCATTTAAGCACGTAGGAATCGTAAAATCATAGAATCATTAAGGTTGGGAAAGACCTCTAAGATCATCATGTCCAACCATCTACCCAACATTATCACGATCGCTAAACCATGTCCTGTATCTCCATTCCTTCTGATAGCAAACTAGACTAGTTTTATCCAAACTGGGATAATCCTGGACTAGGACTTCCAACCTATAGAAGACACAGGTTTCAATCATGCATATATTTCTTTACGCAACGGTATGAGATCATCAAGTTAGTATTTTGAACTGCTATCTGTGTTCAATGCTCAAATATTTTTCAATGCAATGGTACTTCTCACTAGCATTGTACACATAATATCAAGAATGACAGGTTTCCAAAACTGAGGTTGACAATACTTTCAAAAATATCGATAAAACTTTTGAAAGGAGAAAATAAAGACTAGAAAAGAGAAAGATAAATGCTTACGCTCTATTTGAAAAGCCTAAATTGTATTTCAGAATAAAGGTCTTGCTAATAGTCCAACAATTCAGACAAATTAATCTAAAATGCATCAAAGAATCTACTCTCCTGTTCCATCTAATATCTGCATTGGTAGCAAAGGAACAATTGTATGTAATAACACTCCAGTAACAAAAAAAAAACCAAAAAAGCCCTGCTGTTAACTCTTTTGAAAAATGTTCTCACAATGGACTGCATTTTACTGCAGTTGACAATCTAGGTTGAATAAAGAATACTAATTCAATCAAAACATTCAAGCATCCTTTTTCAAAGTACTTGACATTTCCGCCCAGTAGAATAAGTCAGAATGTAATATGTCATCCCCAAAGAATACCCTGTTTAAAAAAACTAGCCTTATCTGTCAGATTACGCACAGCAATATTCTACAGAACTATTAGTGCATGTAGATACCTTATGAATGAATTTCAAAAATGCATCAAACACTTGAGAAGGATTTAGGCCCTCTCAGAAGAAATACTTAAGAATATGCAAATACTCTCAACTGAATCAAGTTGAACAGATGCGACTTTCACAAACAATACGAATGCTCTTTCCTCGGCCACAACCGTCAATCAAGGAGCAAGATTAAGGTCCAAGGTTCTGACAATGTGTAAAATGGAAAGTACGATCAGGGATTTTCAATTATTACACAGATATGAACAACAATAATCTGTCATTGTACTGCACCTTTAGAATAACTAAACATTACAACTCATTATACCGAATGCAAGATTTGCTTTCTGAACAGGCGCCACAGGAACACGAGAGACAAGGCCCTTCTTTTTTGTGTGTTCTTCAGGTAAATGCACATAAGCAGCTTGTATCTTAACAGCAATTTGTTTTACAAAGCTAAATTTTCAATATTCGTACGATAGTGTAAAATGGAGGTCAAGGTGAATATAAAGAAAGTTTGCTTAAACTTCTTTAATTATTTATTATTTTTAAGTATCTTTAGAGAAAACTAGTATATATAATGTGATGTGCAAGGGTCTACAAACCAGCCTGGTAACAGCTAACTGCCAATGCTAGTGCAAGTGCTTTTCTGCCAAACAGAACTGAGGCAATCAGGAATTAAAAAGTAACTTGGAGCCACATGGAGAAGACAAGGGGTCAATGGGTTGAAGTTGTACCAGGAGGTTTCATCTCAGTATAAGAGAGACATTTTTTATTCAGCAAGAACAATCAATCACTGGAACAACCTCCCCAAGGATCTGATAGAATGCCCAGCCTCACCTAGCCTCCTCTTCCTTCAAAAAGCTGGATCAGTTGATCTTTCCAGGACCCTTCCAACCTGAGCTGTTCTAAAGTCGTATGATTCTAACTTGAATATGCCCTCCCTTGCAGTCAGGCCAAAGGACAACATTCCACTGGTGGGCTATAATGACTAGGAAAATTTTGTCACACTTTGGACCTGACTCTTTGAATCATTTTGTATAAGCTCATGCTTGCAGACAAAAGCCAATTATACCTTAGCTAGTCTTAAAATCTGTACTACAGAATCACAGTTATTAAAATTATAGTTAGCAATGTAACTCGAATGTGTGGAAAAACTCATTTGTTCATTATTCCCGAATGATACAGTTAGATTTTCCTTAAAAAATAAATTAAAAAAAGGTGAGTTGATGTGCCGGGGTTTTTTTCCTTTTTAAACAAGATGCATGTCTGTTGTCATGTCCTCACATCCCTTCATCAATTAAATCACCCCCCAAAAGATCAAGCATATCTACACGCAGTGAGAAACAGATTTCAGACAGAACAAATCATGGACATGGGCACTTGCTTACAATCTGCCGGATCAATCACTGATTAGCCATACCATGCCATACTCTCCTTACTTTGAAGTATGGAAATCACTTCCCATCAGCTGTAAACATCCCCAATTTAATGAAGACCTAGATTATTTCCTTGTGTAGCCACCAGTGTCTTCTCAGTGACGGCTCACCTGTTGCACACACCCTATGCTACAAGAACGCCACACAGACCTCCCACAAGGTCCCTGGGCAGGTATCATAGGGAACACAAATCTGTGTCAATGACTTCAAAAATAGATGGCGTATTTGAGGGCAGAACTACTTTCTCTTGCTAAAAACACACCATTTTATCTTACGACTCAGATGCATGCTGTCTCTATCGAGGTGATTTTACTAAAAAAGTCAGCGCAAACAAGACAAGTCAACCCAAAGACCAGTTCAATGGTGGATCTGAAGTGAAGAGAAAGAATAGAGCTCTAAACTTGCAAACATCCAAAAGCTGAACATGAACATGAAGGGAGAAGAATTCAGGAACTATGTGGAATTACATTTTCACTTAATAGTTATTTATTGTATAAATTATCATCTCGCCATTTGTAGCTTCAGATCATCTGGATGAGAGAGTGAATTAGAGACCTGTATCGGGAGGAGATCTTCCAGTGCAGATGCCCATCAGCAATTCCTTGTGAAATTGCTGGGGTTAGCTGGCCTAGAGGAGGGATACAAGAGTGCAGGCAACTCTGTGCCAGTACAAAAGCGAGAAGCCAGCCATGTGCAAGAAAACTCTCTTAGCACTAAATATCCTGAGGTGCCATGAAGAATAAGACGTACTTGGCAGTCAAGTTCAATCTTCCTGAGAAAGGAATTAATTTCATAACCTTTTTTGTGAGCCAAAGACAGAAGTTGACTTTTCAGGGTCCAAGTGCCTATAAGAATCCAAATTTGTAAATTTTCTTATTAAAAAACAACTACAAAAAACAACACCAAAAACATAAAACCCCAAAACGCAAACTAAAATAGACAGTCCCTGATCTTTCAAGTTTCATTTTACTTAACATGCAAGCTCAAGTACATCCTTCTACTCTCCCACAAAATGAAGTGTGTTAGAAGTGTTGCAATGTTTTCTCCTTTTAAGCTTTATAGGCTTGGCCTTACATGGTTTTAGCTATAAAAATAGAGTGGGAGAAACTTCTTCTTTTGCCCCTGGAAATGATATTCTCACAGTGCATAGGTCCATGACTGATTTCACAATGAATTATGTTTTCAACTCTGACACACAACCAAGTTTGTTAAAATTGTCTTTAAATGTTTGAACATGGTATTAACCACTTCTTACAAAGGTTGTAACATTTTATTCAAGAAAGCTACATGCTTTGCGTAATACAATCTGAGTTATCCCAGAATCACAGAGAAATTTTCTTGCAAAAGAATAATAATAATTCCTAAATCAGCAGAAAGAAAATAATCCAAGCGAAATACTTCAGCAGTAGGCTGGAATGAGTTACTTCAAACAGAAGCATCCTTTTGTAAGATACTGTATTGGGTTTGGCTGGGCAGGAGTCAGTGTCCCCATAGCTTGGTAAGACACCGGTGTTGTGACTGCTGCTGAGCAGGGCTGGCACAGCACCAGGCAGATGGGATGGACAAGATCTTGGGAGGGGACACAGTCAGGCCAGCTGCCCCAAACTGTCCAAAGAGCTATTCCATAGCATCTGATGTGAGCTCAGGAATAAAAGCTGGAGGAGAAGGGGAGGAGGGGGGGCATTTGTATCAGAAGACATTTGTCCCCCGTGCAGCCGTCACACGTATCGGAGCCCTGCTTTCTGGGAGAGGCCGAACATCACCTGCTATGGGAAGTAGTGATTAGAAAATATATATATATATCTCGCTTTGCTTTGCGCATGCAGCTTTGCTTTCTAACTTTCTTATTAAACTGCCTTTATCATATCCTGCGAGTTGATTCCATCTTATTCTCTTCCCCTTTGTTGTGTTGAGGGAGGTGTGTGTAGGGGAGGGGAAGAATGATGGAGCAACTTGGTGGGTACCTGGCATTTAGTATCTAAATAAATAACATCCATTTAATAGTAAGTCTGATCTGGTGTTACTCATGTCTCATGTGAGCACATAGAGTTTTGTGGAAGGTAAAGCAGGAATCCCAATGCAAATATTTTAATTGCTCAGCTTTTTTTATTTTGACTATATAATCGAAGTTTAAAATGCATAAGGCTCAATTATGCCTCCAGGTATCTAACATACACATGACTGCCAGAGTTGCCACACCACGTTTTGTGAAAGGGTGCATGGAAAAGTCAATTTTCAAGTCAGAAGAGGGGAGCAATCCATGTGACGGTAAAGAAAAGTATCAAAATACAACAATTTACTATCAAGACGGAGTTCATTCTGTAAGAAAACAGTAATTTGGAAACTCTTTACCTGTTAAGAAAGGCAATGCGTCACGCAAATAAAATCAGGTATGATATTTGAATACCACAGGAAGATAGAAGAAAACCTAAAATACTGGGAAAAATACAAGTATCTCTAGGTTATCGTACAGATCAAACATTGTACTGTGTTTGAGAATGGACATTGTTTGATTCATAAGATAATACGTGGAATCCTGGTTACCAATCTTTTTTTGTTGTTTCATGTTTGTTACTGCATAGTTCCAGCAAAAGAAGCAACATAATGGAAAAAAATAATTATTTTCAAAATCATCAATAAAGATTAAAAAAGAGCTAGCTGGTATGTTAGCAGAAAGCACTGAAGTCCATCTTCTTGAGTAACACAGTAACAGCTCTGCTGGGTCAACCAAAGGCTCTGAGAAATCTGTATATTATTTACAAAGTATATTGTTTAGAAAGTGATCATTATAATTTACTTAAAGAAGAGTAAGAACAACATATAAACATAGCAATGCTTCTCCAGAACACTCCCCTGTGCTGCGCAATTTCTGCTTTTGTATTCTATGCTTTTACACCTTTCTCTCGCAGGAAGCTTTATGCCCCTTGACAGCCTCCTACTACTTCCCCTAGTCTCTGAAATTCCTTTAGTGTACATCGTATTTTGGGTGAAATAACCTTATCTGTGCAGTACATCAAGCTGTATCAGCTGTTACAGCTGGAGAAGCTGCGGGATGTGGTGTGTCCCTGGTTCTGCACTATGCCAGCTGAGTGGTTGGTACTTGTGTGTCTTGGTATTTCAGGAAACCTAGCAAAACATTAAAAATCTGGAGTAAGAAAAGCTCAAAGCTCCCCCCCCCTCCCCCCCCCAATTAATATATGAAATAGAAAGACTCCCTAATACCCTGCAGTAGTTTGATTTCTGAATTCAGACAAATAAATATGTAGTGCTAGCAATACTATGTAAATCAGGCATTCCTCTGTAGTACAGAAAACTGCCAGTAATAATGAATTCAGGTAGTTCCCAATTTCTAAGCACACTATGTGTTTGTAAAGACTCTGAAAAAATCATCATCATCTCAGATACTGGCAGAGGTGCAATCTCCTGGTGCCATTACTGATGTAGCCGTCCTTAACCAACTTCTGGCCTTTAACACGGCATCAGTACACATGGTTTAGGAGCTAACAAGGGTATGTGAAAGCAACATCCGAGTCAACTGGAATCTACTCCAAAGAGTGACAAAATCAAATCCATCAGAGGACAGGTAGCTACAAGCGGTGCAGGGCCTGGCTGGGATGAGCTCTCACTGCACGGGAGCACCTTGCACTCAGCTCTGCCAAAGTCAGAAGATCTACAGTATGTACATAGACATTCATTGTAAACAGAGATTTAAATAGCTACGGATGGGTTTTCAAGGAGCCATTCCCTACACTAAGCCTCTACGGCATTTTCACTTAATTCCACAAGCCCTCAAACTCCCATCATATTACAAATTCTGAGGGAAAATTAACACAGTCAGTTCAAATGAAGCCTATGAAGCTGCATTTACTGTCCCAGCTACAGGATCAGACTCACTTATTCTATCTTTTCAATAATGCAACCATTCATCATTCTCTTCCTCAACATTCCTGACTCTGAGAGGTGCCAGACATCCCAAAAGCTACTACGGTGTAAGCACCTCCCTTACAAACAGATCTGCCTATTGTAAAGGATCCACACAGCCTCATCTCCTTGTACAAGGAGAAAAATGTGAAGCAATGCCATGAACCACCCAGCCTTTTCTAGGGATCATCCTCACCTTTCCTTATGAAAGCCGAGCTTTCACAGCAAACAGTACTAGAAGTACTCTGACAAAGGAACTAAGACTAGATGGTGTGCATCACAGTGTAAAACAAACAACCCATTTTTACTTGGAAGGTGATGATCACAGATGACAGACAGTCATATCACACTATTAAACAGTGCCCAACTCCCTTACGAATGAAGCAAGTCTAAAGATTAACACCTCCATATGAAAGGTATGATCTCAGACCCTTAATTTAAAGGAGACACAAAAAATGCAACAATGAAAATTTCATGCATTTCTTTCCTTTAAAAATGTGTTTTTCATGACTGCCTGTCCTTTAATTACCAGCAGTCTGGTAAGTCTTCCTTAAGGATAGTATAAGTCCAAATAAGTAAGAAACAGTTTTGTATTTTCTGTTAAAGTGGCTTCACACTTCTAGAGCTGCACAGAATCAAAATATTGGCCAGGTTTTGTTGACAGGGTGTATTCCTCTGGGTTGTTCGAGCTGTAGAAAGAGCTCCTCCACAGAAAACAGCTGAATGTATTTTACCTCTCCACACCTGAATTCAGCTTGCCTATGCAGACCTCTGACCCCTCCAGTCTTTAATCCCTGAGACTTGAATGCCTGCCTTTCGATACACGCATATTGAGAAACCACAGTAAGATATATCCATTCAGCAGAAACTAGATCAAAAAGTACTGTAGTTCTTAATTATTTAGCTACTGAATGATCCCTCTTTAATAGAAATACATAAAGCAATGCCTAAGCACTGTACAAATGTTATACGAAAAAAACCCAACTAGGGAAGACAACAAGTTTCCTACCTGAACATTGTTATTTTCTTAAAAGAAACATTGTCGTCTGACTGTCTTCCTCCCCGAAAAGGAAGATGCACAGCACAGTATTTTTAGAGACTGCCTTTTCACGTTTTATTAAAGCTAACGGTAAAAAGCCCGCAAAAAATGCAGATTTTGAAGAGGAGCATCCTGTTGCATACTTGGGCAAAAAATAATTAGACAAAGCAATTTTTTCGAGCTGTAAAAATCCATCGAGAGGAGTAAGTTAGGAGGATTTCCCTTTCCTTTTTCTCAGAATTAAATGCAGAATGTTGTGAAGGGAAGCCGTCCTCTGGCACAAACCCTGCCGCCCCTGTGGCCACCACACATGGCAGGAGGGGAAATGGGAAAGTTCTCCCTCTCCCAGCGCTGGGTGCCAGCCCTGCCAGCGGAGTTGCAAGCACCATCTTGCTTAGAGGAAAAGATCACTGCTTCACTGGCAGAGCAAAATGGTTCACTACAGAATTTAATTTGTGAGAGTATACAGCAATTAAATGCTAAAATAGACAAGCTACAGGGAGCTCTCTCAACTGGAGAGAGTAAATTAGAAACTATGTCAGTTAAAATAATTTAGACAGGCGGATGGGAGATTTGGAGGACTGAATGCAGGCAGCATGGTCTGTGCTGAAAACTTGTTTAAAAGCAAATAATGGTTCAAGGTATCCAGAACATTATTAAAAATTATGATGCATTTGAATGGAGAATTTAATGTTTAAATAATTCTGCACACACCAGAAAAGCCTGAGCCTTAGACTTGAGGACTGGAAAAGAAATAAAAAAATACATTAACGTTGGAACAGCTGCACTTGATTATATAGATACGTTATTTGTGATGCTCACAAAATGACCCTTGTCCTTGACAGAATTAGAGCCTTTGTGTCAAATTATTTATCATGCTGGTAATATTTTAGGTTTAGGATAAAAGGCTAATTCAAAAACAACAATGTGATTTTTTTATAGCACATCTAGATTGATGAACCCATTGTATCAGAAGTACAACACACCGTTTCTTATTTAGCACTGGTAGAGACAATACTTTCAGTAAGCAAAGAGAAAACGTAATATGCTACTACAGCTACTGTCTTCTTGTGGCCTGCTTTTAGGACAGCCTGACAAGATTTTGCTAGCACCTTCAGAGACTGAGGTATGTAGTGAAAGGTTCTTTCTGACCAAAATCATACCCGTGGGTGTGCTCCAGCAACCTGTTGGAGGTAATAACAAATTGCTCATCTTCACAGACTAATCCTTTGCATTCACAGTCTCTGGAAACCTCCAAAGATTAACATCAGATAGGAAACTTAGAAAGTGAAATGATACCTAGTCAACTGAGGTAATTCATCTACACTATGCGAACCACCACCACAGAAATGTGGAGGTCCTGTTTTGCTATCAAAATTACTATTAAGCTTCTCAGAGAACAACTGGACAGATGGTAAAAAAATGCATAAGCAAAATTTTAGTCAAGCAATTTATTAATAGACCATTAACACTCAAGATTGCAAAGCATGTTGGTAACCGCTTTCTGCGTCGCCTTTAAAAGTCTTATTTGTGCTCTCCTTTGGAATATTTAGTGTAAGGGGAACACTTCCAGAACACTCTCCCATGTAAAGGATGCAATGAGATTGGTAACTGATGTCAAGAAACATCTGCGCCAGTATTTGTAGCCTTTTTCCTCCTTGCTCTTTCAGGTTGCTTCCTCTAGAGATGCTGTGTGAGTTTCTCTTTTTCCCTTAATGACAGGTTTAAATTTACTTTGATCACCTGCTGAATTCTGCTCTATGCAATCATTACTGCAGCTTTATAAAGTACAGGAATTTTAGGTTGTGTTTGCAGAGATACAACTTGTGTTGTACTACTCAGGAGCCCTGGAACACTTCACTATCCCCTATCGCTTCACAGCAACAAAACTCACGTCCTTACCTGCAATACCCAGATCCCAACATGCTGAGCTCACTAACGCCTTAATACCGTCTGTTATTCTCCTTCCCTTTCACAGCCACCTGCGTCCTCCCCTTGGGATCATAACACAGTAGGGACTGTTCGTTCCTTTCCTGGACCCAAACACTACAGGAATCAGTTAGGTGACCATGTCCTCTGGGCCTGCTAAGGTACACGGCGCAGCAATGCGCAAGTCTGCGCGCACTGCTACGTAAATCACCAGTAAGCAGAAGTCATTGAGATGAAAACATTTTTAGTCAGCAAAGACTAAGTCCTACTGCAACTCTTGTACAGAATTCTAATTTTGCCATGGCTGCAGGACACAAGCTCGTGGAAGCTCAGTCGAAGTCGGCAGAGAAACTTGTTATTACCAACAGGTCTTTTAAATCCTCAAACCTTTGCTCTCAAAGGTGCAAATTTAAAGTAGTCTGGGCTCGAGCTGCTGCTGATACATGGCAGGTGAGGCTGCTGCCGGGAAAGGCGTTGCACAAGGGGCTGGCAGTTTGGCAGAAAATAACAGTCCTTCATTTTTTGTGAGCTATGTGCTGCTGAGCTGGACCCTTCACAGTATGTTCTCC
>WEIS01032780.1:0-12143 GCA_013389965.1 Todus mexicanus | reverse complement strand
TCTATGCTTGGGCTCTGACCCCTTTCACAATTAATAGTCTAAATTCTACCATTATTTATTAAGTATTTTTTGCTGAAGCATTTGATTTTGATCTTACCATGCCTCTGGTAATGTTTCACAATCCTCCAGTTTGGTGGGCTTAGTTTTCATAAAAAAAATCCATTTTCAGCACTAGACAAACTAGACTCAAATAAATGTGAATTGAGATCTTTTGAGCACCTGATTGCAATAGGTGTTACGTGTTCTGTAAAAAAAAAGTGGATACAAGTATTTACTCAGGTATCTGGTGTGTGAAGGCTCAGTTTTCAACATGAGTGCATGTGAAGATCATGTGACCAGTATCACCAATCCATCCTAGAATATTTTAGCTTCCTATAAAAAAAAAATCCACAAGATTCAGCTCTATTATAATTCACATGAGACTGCACTCTTTTTCTTACACCAGCATAGACAGATTATTAGAAGGCATGTCTTAATGTACCCAGTACAGAGATCCAATTACCGTCAGTTCAGGTTCTAACAGTTAAGTGTATTTACAAAAGCTAACAAAACATTAAAAGACTGCTATCTGTGTAAATATTAAAGATGTGATGATATTATTCATATAAGCAATTGTATTTTTTGTGTATTTAGAGAAACTGTTTCCTTTCTTATATCCATCCTGAAGGTGAAAGCTTTTGGAGCCTCTTGGTACGTGTACTTAACTAGGGCTTGATTCTGCACAGTCACAGAAAATGGCAGGTTGCCCTAAAACCTACAAAAAAGTTATTAATATGAACAAAGTCAAATTTTGCATATTTTAAGTATTTAGGTGCAGTATTTTGCATTTCATCCCCCCTTTTTTCAGTTTTATCTGTGTTACTGGTTTCTTTGGTCTGATTGGCTTAACGGTGAATTCAGTTCTTACAGACTCAGAGATCTCCTGAGTTTGTTAGTTTATAGGAGTCAAACACTGCAAGAAGATTTGCAAAGGCATTTAGGTATCTGGAGATGCAGATAGGCACCCAACTTGAATTCTCAAAAGAGGCTTAAGTGCTTAGAAACACAAAGGAGAACAGTTGAAAGCTGGGAACTTAGCTGTGGAACTGGGTACCTAGTCAGCTTAGAAAACATAGTCTTATGTGCTCAAGAATAACTGCTAGGATAAGTAGAGTACTGTGCTGAGACTTTGGGTATGTACTACCCCTATCAGAATCAAATGGATCTCAGAAGGTTTCAGATCTTGTTAAAATAAAATATGCTCTATATTCAAATAGCACCGTAGAAGAAGATGAGTGCTGTATATATGGTATTCTTAGGAAAGTAGAATAAGTAATTCAAGAAGAAAATACTGACAGAAGGAGTTATGTAAAGTGTGCAAGGGAAAAAATATTTTTGATCTTTATTTTCTCTGTTTTTCAAGCCAACAGTTCAGCAGGAAGAGGTATGTAAGAAATATAAGTTATGACATGCAGATATTGTTAAATTAATTAAAATGTTTTTAGAAACCAGGTGCAAAATTATAAAACATTGTCAGGTAGGAGATTACATTTTTCAAAGAAACATCCAGGCTGAGGATTTATGTGTTTCAATACATCTCATATTTAGCTTATAAACAGAAAATTTGTGAAGATACTGGTGTGTGTTAAGAAAAGGTAAACTGTAATTCTCAATTTTGATCACTGCAGATTCATCCCCTTCCCTGGTGTGCTGGCAAATATTTTGTTTCTGTTTAACTTTTGTATGTATATTGTTTGTAGACAGAAGTGGGAGGTTTGAGAAGTACTTTGCTTGCATTTGTGGGTTTTTGTTGTTTTTATAATTTTTTCAGTAATATGAGCTTTTTAAGCATGATCTATAGTTCTGCTAGTTGACTTCTACCTTAATCTGTGCTCCTAAATGAAACATCTATAAGACACATTTTCCTGATATTTCAGGTAAGATATTTTCTCAAGGTAAACATCTTGCATCACAGTTCTTTCTCTGTGAGGAGACATTGTGGTTTGTGAGTTTACTCCTAACCAGGTGGTATCTAGCTCAGCTTTGTACTATCACTTGTCCTAAAACTTCATATCAAAAATTAGTTAACATATGAAGTAGTACTCTCAATATTAAGAACACTTTTATAATAATTTTTAAAATGTGGTCTATTATAACAATATGAACATTAAAACAAACATGTTATAAAATTCGTATCTGCATAAATAAATTTGGCTGTTTGATTAGTGAAGAATCAGTTTCCTTAGATAGGTAAAACTTCTTATGGCATAGCAGACAACATAAACTTCTAGGAATTTATTTAATTAGTCTGAGTACTTCGGTAAATGAAGATAAAGTAAGTATATTCCACTACAGTTTTAAATCACCTTTGATAAAAAAAAACCTGTAAAACTTATTAAAGGTACTTACAGTGATGTTCCAATTTTATGAGAATGTATTAATATGCTTTAATTAATTATTATTTTGAAAAAAAATATTCTGAGGTCAAACCTCAACTTTCTTCAAATGTGTATTCAGAGACATAGGGTTTCTTACATTGTACTGGCAGATTCTCAAAATATTTTGGCTGATACAGTCTATCAAGTTATCACTTGCAAGCTTGGCCTTCCAGACATTCCTTGTAAATGGCCGAGAGTCAGACTGTGAGGTTGTGAAGGATGTAATTTAACATTATGTAATAGCTCCCAGTCTGTAAGTGTCTGCTGTATCCTGACTCATTGCTTCTTTCAGTGTGATAAACCAGAAGAGGTTTCTATATGAGAGTGTGTGTGTGAGTGGGATCCTTAACTTTTCATTGTTGTTTACTTCCCCCTTTTTATATAACCCCAAAGAGGAATTTTCTTACCGTGTTAAGTGGCCTTACTTTCAGTTTCTGCAACTTTCATCTCTCCCGCTTGCAACCAGTTAACAATTCCCTGGGCATCCTTATCAGCTATGGACAGCAACTACTGCACTGTACAGGGTTGCTTAGGAACAAAATTGATGCTCTTTGACATGGTGGATTACACCTGCAACATGCTAGTCCCCAAACTCTCTTGCTTCTCACAGAGGAATGAAGAGCAAAGAGGTCCAAATCTGACTGTGAAAGGAGCATAAACTTTTTTGTTTTAGGATACCAAATCACTTCCCTGTTGGTAAATGACAGGTTGGGAATTGTGGCCTTTCTAGTGAAAGCACAGCAGTACCAAAAAATCTTTAGAAACAATTCTTTTTAACAGCACCTTTACAATTTAAACACCATAGTATATAGTATCATTATAGAATTGAGATTTTTAACTATGTTAAGCTTTTTTTTGTTGGCTTTGGTTATTGATGCATTTGTTTACATCAGTTGATCAAATCCATGCTGAGACATGAATATCAAGGACTAGGGAGAGGCAGAACTAGACGGTATATACACCGATTCTCTCACACTTAATGACACCTAGATAAGTTATAGGTGCAGCTATTTTTTCTGTTTTTTTAGTATGTATTTACATAAAAAGAAACTGAATATTTGCATTGCAGACTCAGTGATTGAGAATTTAGTTAGTATTTACCTTTTTGGCACCTGGATGGAAAACTTCTAAGAGTACAAATTGAAGCTTTCCTGCAGACATACAGTTTAGAGTAAATCTATCCATCGACTGGCTTAATGGCTTGACAAGCTCAGAATTAGTTATTCTCCAAGTGAAATAGAAGCTGAAGTTTTATCTGATTTGCTTGTGAACACAGTAATCAACCTATAGGATGTTAATCGGTGTCAAAAGGTGCTGAGTTTTAGAGGTAAATATTATAAAGGAAACTCCTCACCAAAAACGTGCAATATGCGATACATATGCTCTCCTTCTTGGGCCATATGCTACTTCTGGCACTTCTCTCCCTTCACACCATGTCAGTCAGATCATAGCAGAAATGGTAGCTGCTGAAAGACTGAAACCATTATCATCCATTTAACCTACAGTTTCTTTCCTTCCAAGGCCCAAACTTTTGAAATTTAATGCATTAAATCATTCAAGGCAGAAGCAATGTTGCTAGTTATGCTGGTGAGCCCTCCCGCACTCTTCAGCCTCATGCTGTACCAGCAGAGCTGTGACAGCCTCTCTCCTCCTCTGGGGACAGGCACAGCTGCAGACCACAGATGATGCTGACTAATTGTGTCTGGCACATCCGACCAATGATTTCAAAGTACCTTTGTGCAGTAGTGCACAAATGCAAGACAAAAACCTAGTTGTGGGAGAGGGAGCTAGGAGCCAGGTTTGTTTCAGGTCTCTAGGAGAAGACAGAAAAGAGTGCCTGGTGTGAGCTGCACAAATCCCTTTGGATGCAACTGCCTTCTGATCACTGTCTGCCCTGACCTCTCTTCACACCATAAGTACAGCACATGTCTATCAGGCAGTGGTCCATGGCATGGATTGACAGTGGGTTTGGCCATGCAGTAGGAAAGAGATGTGATTTCACAACATTTTTCCACAAGGTATGGGAGCTTTCTCTATTTCTCTATGTAGCCACCACCTGTAGTGTGCACTGTATGCTATGTCTTTGCAAACAAATTAAATAAATACAGGAGAAAGTGCTAGATGATGTGGAATACTGGACAAGACAATGTTTTGAACTCTGGATTTGAATCCATGTAAGTGGATTTGAAAGATACTCAATCAAAAGGCTGAAAACAGGTTGGTTCATTTCTTCAGTGTCAGTAATGTATCTTCTGCCTTAATATACTTTCTGATACCTATTTTCCAGCTCGCTAGCTATACTCAGAAGTGCCTTTGTTTTCAAAGCAAACAAATCCAAATACAGTAGAAAAGTTTTGTTAAATAACCCTTTCGTATTGTCTGTATACAGTGCTTTTCCAAGTAGCTGTGTTTGTGTGGAAGGATATAGCTACAGAATTTACAGATCATACCTTAGGTGTGTGGGTTTTTAAAGGAGGCAGTCAGGACGTACAACTCTTTTTAAAGGAGACAAGTAGGGCATCCTTTTTTTTAAGGAGACAATCAGGACATACTGTACAATGGAGTTATTATAGAAGAATCTGGAGGTGGAACTCAAACTTATTTCTCTGCCAGTTGCTTACCATCTCTGGGAGGTATTTATAAGCTTTAACTTACTCCTCCAAAAGTTAAATCCTTCTGAACTAGTCATCCTTGTCTCACTTAGGAGGTAATGAAGAGAAGCAGGCATCTGGAGGTGCTCATTCCTCTGCACTGAGTCTAAATGGAATTTATTATGATTAGCAGAGACTTAAATATTTAAATACCAAGTGAAATGGATGAGATAAATCCCAGCCTCCATGTCTAGCTGATTTCATCTAGTCTCCTTGTTCCCAGTTTTATAACATTGAAAGGCCCATAGCATACAAATTCCTTTCAGAGATCATATCAGAGCACATGCTTGGGATTTGATGACAATTCCAACTTTATCAAAAAGGCAATGTGTCTGCTGCATTTGAACACAAAATATTCTTGTTCTGTGTAACCCTCAAAGTCACTTCAGTGCTTTTGCCAATTTTTTTGTTTTTTCCAAACAACGCAAAAAAAATCTCAATTTTGAAAAAAAAAAAGAGTTCTAATGTCTCTGCTGGTTCAGAAGAAGCCTCTAGAAAACTGAAAGAAGCGTTTAAGTAAGTATCCACTGTAAATGTCTGCAGGAAAGAAGTCCTTCTTCAAAGATCAATGCTTTTGAATTAAGATATGGAGAGCTTGAAAACCGTAAATTCAAAGGGTTGTAAACCATTCCGATTCTTCTGAATGGGAAAGCTAAAGACTGGTTTATATGTTGGTCTTGTGAACAGTTTCAGCATTGTCCTTTTTTTAAGTGACCTGGTGGAGAGGTGTTAGGCATATTCCCCCATGCCATCATTTTAGTGTCTTCCAGGAAGTGTCAGAGCTCTAGACTGCAATTAAGCACTGACAATGCATGGCTCTGAAGCAGATTGAAAATCTTAGAGACACACTAAAATAAATTTCAATGGGGACACTCTTCTTATTATGGTATTCATTTTCATATTTAATTACATTTAAAAATTACCATTTTCTTTAAAGCTTCCTCTAGATTGGAGCACTGCAGTAGCTTGAGGTCCATGAGAGAGGATTACGACCGATACTGCTTCAGAGTTTATGTCTTTCTCATTTAGCTTCTGAACTTTATTCACTTCTCTGCAAATCGTACCAATCTCTCTGGTGAGGCAATTCTGTAATATAGTATGAAATCCTGTTATCAACAATGACTTGGTTTAACTCACTTTAGTTCATTTTCATGTACTGCTTTTCCAGAGCAGGAAATCTCAAATTTGCCAGCTAGTACAGTTCTATACTAGTGTGAAATAAAACACATTTCCTTCAGTATGTTTCTCTTTTGTGTAAGATTTCATGAAATTCTGTTCCTTTATTCATTAAATGACGTATTAAACTTTTCTCTTTTTTTTTTGGTAGAAAGCTATTAATTAACTGCAGAAGAAATAGTATTTCCTCTTTTTTTTCCCCTTAACTGGGCAGCTTTATTATACACTGCCAAACAAGTTCTGAAGCAAAAGTGCTGTCCTGCACCACTACGCAAAGTTTACTTCTCCTTTAAGGGGCAGCAGTGGTTATTTCATAATTTGAGGAAATTAATTTTGATTTAATTGTATAAAAAATATAATCCTCCTATTTGTTGTTCAAGTGATGATGTTGATGAGAGAATATAGGGTTTTTCTTAAACTTCTTGCTTAATTCTAAGTTGCCCTTGGAACAAGTCCTTGTATGACGACAAGTTTATTTAAATACTTCTGAGACTTTAAGTGATATTTTTAAAATGCCAACCACCTGTCCACTGTCTTAATAAACAAATTGAGAACAGGGACTGATGCAACATGTCTGCAGAGAAATGATTTATCTCATTAGCTTCCTAGAGAGAAATAGACAATGTTAGAAATCTGAATCCTTAGTCCTGCAAGGGAGCAACCTTGTCATGAGAGGTGTTCAGCACTGGGCTGGGGTAGTGGGATGTGAAGTGAGACAGAGATAGTACACAGTTCTTTCTGGATCTCAACAAGAAAGGCCTAACAACAAATGCCTTAATAAAATAGCTATTTTAATAAGATAGAGTGAATGAGGATTATAGGTAGTTGGTAAATCTTATGTCCCTTCAGATGCTGGGAACCGTGCATTCATGTAACATTGGATGGTTTTCCCACAGCACACTGCACAGACCCTGTTCTTGCAGAGAAGAAACTCCTTTTTGGTCTTTTGTGCTATGATGTGATTTTTTTATTTTTTTTTTGCAATGAAGTGACTCTATTCATGAAGGATATGCTCATTAGAACTTCCTGCAGCACTTCTGGATGAGGTGAGACCACACAGGTGCTGTAAGCACCAGTACTGAGTTGCCTGCAGGCTCCTCTATTACAGTAATCTGGTCANTCCCCCAGTGTGATACACAAAATCTATCAGTGTCCTTGGTTCACATACCAATCCTTGGTAGTAACTATAAACATGGAGCATTATCACTGCTAGAAGCAGACTCTGTCTGATAAACATGCTGCTAACTTCAGACAGACTTACTGAAAAGTAAAAGTCATAGAACAGAATTTCTGTTCTAACCCAAACCAGGACACAGGTTTATCCTGTGGACAAGGTATTTGTCCAGCACAGCCCAACCTGAAGGCCAGGATGGACATGCATCACAGGTCGACTATGCTTACTCAGTTTCACTGTTATGTTGGTCACTAATTATTCCATGTGCTGTGGTCTTCTAGTCAGGTTCACTGTGATAGGTTTGCGGTGTGAGAGGGAAGAGCATTATACCTGTTCACAAGGTTTTTTGTTACTACGATGTAAGGATTAGTAACTTATTTACTGATTATGTTTACTGAATTTGATCAGAGAATTATAGAAAGTATCAAGAACTTTTAAAGTCAGGCTAAGATAATGCCAAGATAAGGTGAATATGTTCAATTAAATATCTGGAACTTTTTCCAAAAGCAACCTTATATTTCTTCTAGAAGTTTCGCCATAAAATATCAGGAGCTTTTGCCATGTAAGGTAACAGGTTTTTTTCTGGAGACTTTGATAAAAGCAAAATGTAGTTGGAAAATATAATTTCTGAACTTCTTGTTTCCAAAAATCTATAAATGAAACCTACCTATTCTTTATTAATTTTTGTTTAGAAAGATAGAACAAAAAATTGAAATGGAATGACACATTTTGATTGTTTGATCCAAATGGCTTTGGGGATTTCAGTTCAAAGCAATTTTGACTTTTCATTCCTATGTGTAATGAAGAACATTTTTAAGAAACAATGCTATGAGACAACCGTTTCATCTTACGATGAAAGTTCACATTCCAGCCATTCTGTTCCATTCTTTTTTGATTGAGAAAACAATCAGAGAAATTAATGGCAAAATATCCATCAAAGCATATGAAATACAAATGATACAACATCTGCCTTTAGAAGTCCTTAAGCTGCAGATTGCTGAAAGCTGAGAAGGTATAATGGAGGAAGAATCACTATATTCTTGCATTTGCTTATGTCCTACCCAAGTCATTTGCTTCTTGCCACTGATAGGGCGTTGGATTAAATGGCTCCTTCGTCTTGCACTCTTATGTTCTCAGTTAATGGAACTGACTTAACTGTGGGTTGAATCAGGCTTAGATTAGGGAAATAAACTGGTGTATACTTTTCTCCAAATTCTGTTAAAGAACTGCGGGCAATGAATAAAAGATAGCTATTTGTAAATGACAAAGGTTCAGAGGGCCCAAGAATATCATAGAGCTTGAGAACTCTGCAAATAGGAAAACAGCTTCTTCAAACTCAGTTATTTCTTACATCTCTATTTTGTTCAGCTATTTATATTCAAAGGTCATAATCTACAAGGTGATGAGAACTTATGTCAGCTTCAAAACACTTAATAAACATTTTAATGGAAGACGAATAAATGCTAGAGCACCTGGGAGTGCTGAATGCCTTGCAGGATTTAGTGCTATTCACTTGATTCAAAGCCTATGGAAATCAATTGGAGGCTTGTATTTGACCTGAGAGGATGTTGGATCACACTTGTGTATGAACAACTCTAGCAAGGTATTGACCAGAACAACAATTATTTAGTTGAATTATCTCAAACTCTAAGTATTTAAACCAAACTCCATGGCAGTGCAACAGGGATTCCTGCAATACATGAATCTCTATCAGTACCTTATATAGAGATAGGGTGAAAAAAGCAAAAGACAGACTTGAGTTGTATTTATTAAAGCATAGTTCCACATCAGAAAAACAGTAAGATAATAGATTCCAACTTCTGATGTAAGAGGTTTATTCTGTCCTCACTTTATCAAGAGGAAACTGTTTATGAGAAGCAAATGATGTGGCATCTCCTCTGGTAACATGCAGATTGAGTCATACGTGGGATCCCTCTCTGACTATTTCACAGAAAGTGGTCATAATCAACACTGGAGTAGGGAACTTGCTCAGAGTTTCTTAGAGCTAAAAGGCGAACAAGTTGGCTTTTTTTTTTCCCCTAGCTTAGCAAAGTCTTGTTAACTCACAGAAACTTTCAGACAACCTTGAAAGGATATCACACATTAATAGCGTCAGAGAACATGACAGTCAGAGCTTGGTGTAACTAATTTTGGACTGGTATAGCCGTGTTATTTAGAGCAATAAAGGTTTTGTCTGTTGATTTATCTCTTTACTAAAATAGTCCTTGAAAAATGTGCCATATATTATATCTTCTCATTACCCTGCTTGTATAAAGGACTTTTAAACTGTTAGGTTTTGCCTGTATTTCAGGATTGTCCAGCTTAACTATATTAGGATAAATTCATATATAAAATGGGCGTAAAGACTAAATTTCATAATAAGAATCTGTCAAACAATTAGTTAAAATGAAGGACTGGCTAAGACCCATATGTATCAATGCCACAATGTTTATTTTATGCACTTCTATGCTTCCTTGCCTTTCCACATTAAAATCCATCACTCTCAGAGAAAAGGCCCACACACTTATGTTCCTCCCATACAAGATGACCGTTAGCTATAATCATTTGTTTAATGAAAAACAAATACAATTGCATTAATTTTTTTCTGATGTGAGACGTGACTGCCAATACTCTGAAAATCCTGGAAGAAGGACTGAGAGAGTAGGTTTTATTCTTAGATTTGATTCCATTTAAGAGCACACTGCAGCTTTGTTGACGTGGATGCACTGCATGAGTGACTTTATGCATATTCACAACTGTTTCTTGGAAGGAAATGGCTTATTAAACAGTAATCATATAGTATGTGTAAATGAGTTTTGTGGATAAACACGTATCTTTATCCTCATTGCCTGATACGGGTTGTTGACTAAAAAAGTGTTAGTGATGGCACTTACTCTTCCATGAATTTTACCAATCATCTTATATTTGATTTCTTTTTCCTTAGCTCATATATAAATAATGCTGATTTTTCTCTGTTTCTCTTGAATCACATACTTGAAAAAAAAAAAAAAAAGAAGATATAAGAATTTAGTACTGTCTAAATATGACCCTAGGTGAGATGCTGAAATATATGTGTCTCCTTTCACATGAGATAAATCACCCTTTAGATTCACTGGCTACAATGACTGCAGTGGGAGCTTCTACACTAATTCATATTCAAAAACCAACATGCACACACCAAAGTGTCTCCACTTTATACTTGAATCCCATTCCAGGAGAGCAAAATGAACTGACCATGATGTCAGAGCTGTGAATTCTTATTCTTCTTATTCTTCTTTTCTTTTTTCTTTTTTTTTTTTTTTCCCTTCAGATTTGTGGCCCTGTCTGTGTAATGATCTAATGCAATTTAATTGCTCCTTGTTCCATTTTCAAGCTTCTTTCTTCAATATACTTTTTCCTAATGTCATTGTCCACTCAAACAGAATGATAGCATCTTTCTCAGGAGAAAGGATACAGAATATATTGAACAGGACACCTCAGAAAAATGTGCGTACCCTTATTCTCTTGAGGCATTATGGTTATAGAACAGTAGCCTCTGTACACATCTTTGAAGAGTCCTAGATAAATATTTTTCTGCTAATTGAACAGAAAGAGGGAAAACGTACAAAATTCACAATATTTAAATCTTCTGTCCTTGATAGTGCATTTAATGAACGGTGGAAAACATAGCTGAGATGATATTCCAATATATAAAAAATTGCTATAAGAAAAAAGATATAAAGTGATATTATGGAAATGTATTACAAACTAGTGAATGAAATGAGAGAACCTGCAGCAAGTAAAACTAAAGAAATATAGATAGTGAACACTAAGTCTTATGATAAAAAAGGCCCCTAGAAACTACAGGGAAAACCGTGGTTACTCCATTTGAAAAATATTGGTAAATATTTTGTCTTTCTAAATGTAGAAGTAATTTCATGCTAGTTTCTTTTCATTTGTGACACTCTTATTGATCTAATACAAATGAGAAGCATTTTTCACCTGTGCATTTTTTAAAGTAAGCAGCAATATAGTTAAATCGGTGGAAAAGTTAATTATTTTTTCTAGCATCCGTGTTTGGAGGCAAAACCCACAGGAGCTTATGGAAAGGCTTTAATTTTCTTCAGCGGGTTTTAGATCAGGATTATTGCTATGTCTTACAGTATATAATCTAACATTTCTATGTCATTTGTTCATGACTTTATAGAACTTATCCCAATGGGGGCTGAAGCGTTGGCTTTTTCCCACACGAAATCCAAAGTGAAAGTTTTGACCTGCTTTCCTTATCAGAAAGGAAGGCAACTCTCTTACGATAGAATGGTGAAAATGTTAATGAAAGCTGAAAACTCTGCTAGAATTTTGGGGTTTTTTTAGATGTTAAATGTGTCATGGAAAGGTTTACTTACTTTATGTAATCCACTCGAAAATGTGTGTCTCAGCCGTCAGGTTGGAACATATCAATGTGTAAAAAATGCAATTACTCTTTAGGGCTGAGGCAAACTCTAATAGTTATATGCTGTGCAAGCTTCTGAGACTAGGCACCGTGACGATTTTGTAGGCATCTCATTAACGAATTGTAGCGCTGCAGCATGCTCTGCTTTACTTATTTATTGGAGAGATAATGGGAAATAACTGGTTTCTTTGTGAAGTCATAAATAATATGACAGAAGGATATTAAATGCACTGAAATGTGACAGAAAAGCTGAAAACTTGTGGGGTTTAGTATTTTATGGTGCCAGTTATCTT
>WEIS01032779.1:366-20573 GCA_013389965.1 Todus mexicanus | reverse complement strand
CCCAGAGTTTGCCTCAAGTCCAACTGGTCCAATGTACAAACACAGTCTGTTGCAGCTCACAGGAAGCCAGAAAATTGATAGCGATGGGGTATCTAGACACAGCTCATAAACATTCTTCTCTGCTGGGAATATTTGGAAGTTGCAAATGCTGAGATTCTTTTTGTAGGTTCTGACTGCTTTCCTCCAAGTTGTTTTTTTTCCTTTTGCTTTTGTTTTTCCCCCCCCCATATTTCATATATACAAGCAGAAACATTATGGTCCTGGAGAAAAGATTTTGCTTTGTATATGGTAGGTAGCTTGAAGTTCTTCTTCCTTTATTCCTCTCTCTGATCTCTGTTCATGTTTTAACACTTCCATTCATGTGTTGGTACTTTGGAAGACAAGGTTCATAAGGCATTGGATCAGGAGAAAAAACAGAGTCATCACCTGAAGAACATGAACTCCTCGTGTCAGGGTAACTAGGTGAGTACTGTTCGAGAGGTCCACTGAGGTCCAGATACTCCTAGGACAAAAGGAATAAATTGCCTTTTTAGACAGTGAGTAAAACTGAGAAGAACATGTCACCACTGCTCTGATTTGGCTTGATCATCCAGTGGGTAAAAGAACAGTTTTAAAATGACGCTCATTTCTGTAACACAACTGCGTTCAAAACTGCCTGTTGCTTAAATATCTCCTAAAACAAGGAGCTTGAATAGAGAAAGAAAACCCAAACCAATAACTTGGTACTTTTCTGAAGTCCAACATCACCAGCATTAGCCGCGTCAGTGGAAATAAACATGCCAACCACATCAAAAGAGGGCTTTTCACTCGCAATGATAAAAATGAAATTTCAGCCTAAATAGAACCATTTTTCTTTAGCACATGGTAACGATTTGGAGAGGGAAAGATACTTCCAACTTTATATTCCTTTGGTCAGTTTGAATATCTGTTTTATATTCTGTGATATTAAATTTGTGTTTAGACATGCAGTGGCATATGTGCAAGAAAAGAACTGAAAGGAAAACAAAAGTAAATTCACTGGATTTGGGGTTTTTTACACTCCACACTCAGATGTATGTGTGTGTGCCAGAGTAGCCATGACCAAAGCAGTCATTAAAAAAGGAAATAATATCTGCTGAATCCAAGTTTTGAGTTAAGGCTCTTTTGCTAGAAACAACAGTTTTGGCAGGAGAATAAAGTTATTTTTCCCCTTGAAATGTTCCTTCTCTTTCAACTTCTAAAGGCAGCTGCATTCATTTAAATGCAATCTCTTCATTTGCTAAACCACAAGTTATGATCACACTGACGAGACAAGTCTTCCACCTCAGCCAGGGTTTTATGCCACTGTGCTTAGGTTTGGGGTAATTTAGTCCTTGGTTAACATATTTTGAAGTCAGAAATTCAATTATTACCACATTATAGTTAAAAAATAGTCATTGTTTTAAAAGAGAGGGGGGAAATACAAGTTTTAAAATGCTGACAAATGCAGTAGGCAGTTTGGATCTATGATTGCTTCTTATCTTGCTACCTAGGTCTTTAGAACATCCATAAGGACAATCTTGACCCCTATTTATGTAATTAGCAAACCAGTCCTACATGACCAGAAATAACCAAGCACTTTTTAGACAGATACAAGAAGAAAGTATTCCAGAGTTTGAAGAAATGGACTCTTCCCTTGGGATATCAGTCATGGTTCACCCTATCAAAAAAGCTTGATGTAATTCAGTTATGAATTTAGTATTGAAGGTGGGATCCTTATCCCCTCTCCAGCCTCCTTACTCAATGTCAAGGGCCAGAGTTACATTGAGGGGGATAAGAAGTTCCCAGTGTCAGGATGGTTCCCGATGTTCATACAACACCACAGCCATGAGGGTGACTCTTGGTGATTTCTGTTCACATGAATCTGGGAAACATTGCACGCTATTCTGGGAAACATGGGGAGTAGGGTCTTTTGGGGGGACAAAGAAGAAGCACCACCAAAAAACCCAACAGGTTAAGCATGGAGAAGAGCACGACATTGCTATTCAAGCAGAAATAATTGCTTGCACAAATGTAGAGGACAACATTATTGGCTGTCCTAGCAATTTTTTGAGTTGACCGTTTATCAACAGTGTCATTTTTAGGTGAAAGGGAAAATGTCACCGTAGAGAGGTTAAGGAGAAGTATTGCCAGGTTGACGCACAAAGGATCTGAGCTTCAGGAAAACCATGCAGATTACACAAATTTAGAATCCTTAAAAGTATAAGCTATGGAGGAAAACGGGACACGTTGGAGTTCTCAGGAGACACCAAGCGAGAACATGGCGAGTTTTCAGGAACATAAAACGTGCTGCAAAGACATGTGAAATAATTTGCTTTCTGTGTCCAGGGTAAATAGGACAAAAGCAATATCTTATGTTGAAAGATTAGAGATTAGGAAAAACTTTCAAGAAGTAAGGCTAATGAAACAAAGCAACAGACTGTCAGGGGGCGATGCGGAAATACGGCAGTGGAGATCTTTAAGGACAAGTTACATAAACATCTGTCAGGAATGACAAACGTATAGTGCATCCTGCCATAGGCCGATCAGATGGACTGGATGTGTTCCTAAGCTTTTTCCAGCCGTTTTTCCTATGATTCTAGCTGAAAGTCATTTACATAACCCTAAAGGCCTTTTCAGGTTACCTTTGAGATCATTCCAGGTCCATGAGCAGTAGAGAATTGGGATGGCAAGACGGTTAAACACACACACACACAAAAAGAAAGCAATATCCTTTCCCAGGCTCAGAATTACAGCCCAGAACCTCCCTCTTGAATTTGCAAATGCATACTGAGGCCAAGCCACCCAGCACTCCGCGGTGGCAGCCAGCCCACCTCCAACCGCTCTTGTGAAATCATATATAAATTAGGCAGAAAAAGACGCAGTCAGGACTGAGGGAAAATGGTAACAGTCCGCAGAGCTGTGTTACCAACTCCGGAGGGAGTGTATATTCCTGCCTCTGAGCCATCCCTGAAGGTGTCGCTTCTTAAGAGTAAACCTCACAAAACAGAATCCAGATAAATTTATAGCTGCTACCGAAGCCAAAATCTTTTTACAACCTCATCTCTGGGGCAAAAGATGATAAAACATGGTATCTCTTCACTCAGCTTCTCCTATCACCTCTCTTGCATACAGCCTTTCCTAATGCTACTTAATAACCCCTTTTCTATTTCTCTGACAATTCTGAAAAATTAGAAAGTCATGTTGAGGACCAATATAAAGCAATCCAAACCTTTTTTCCTACCTTTCCCCCTACCTTATGAAGCAGCCCTATAATCATACCAAATCTGAAAAATTTATTTTGAAATGGACTAAACAAGTTGTTGCAACTTTGCTCTGTAAGGGTTTTGTTCTTTTATTTTCCCCCTCCCATTATACGTAGCATTTTTCAGAAATGATAGGAATTTGTAAAATATTTCTGGGACACTAACCATTTTCTCTCAAAAGAAGTTACCACCAAAAGAATCAACATTTTCACCACTTGTGATCTTCCTCAATGGTGCATGTGCGATTTAGCGATAAGAGAACCGATTCCTGTGTGACTATCCTAATCAGTGTGCTCCTTGCTAAAACTAATCATATCTCAGACCTCTGAAAGAATGCTCTTCAAATAAAACCTTTTTGCATTCATATATCCCAACCTGAAGCAGTGTTAGGCAGGACCTTTGGATAATTGGATGGCTGTTCACACGTTCCCCGTGGGTCCTCGTTCCCTCCACAGAGAGCTATTTCAGTGAACCTAAATCACTCTCAGACATATAATCTGAAATCCACCATTGACGATTTCTCCTCTTCTGACCTAGATATCATGGCTGGGAATCAAACCGAGTCGATAAATGAAAAACATCGTGAACTCTACATCTCTCCTTCACACGGAACTCATGCTGAAATACAAACATTGCCTCTCAACCTGCCGTGTGTAGTTCCTCAACACTGTTGTGCTAAAAACATCAAAAGATGCAATGGGAAATAAACAAAAACACTTTTAAGATGTGTTTCTGTTTAGTTAAAGGAATGAAGGCTTAACAGCACGAAACTGAGGATTTCGCAGGACACATAGTTTAGCTGCGTGTAACCTCACAGGACAATGACAAACAGAACCAGAAGATAACTTGAGCAAGATTTCATAATTGAATAAATTCCATCTGTCTCCTGAATTATTTCTCCTCATCAGCAGCTCATGGGGGGAAATAATTTACCTACCTCATTAGTTGTGAGAGTGAGAATCCGATCCAAGTCTTCTACCAACTGTTTAAAAGTCGGTCTCTGTGAAGGCACAGCATGCCAGCAATCTCTCATCATCATATAGCTGTAAGAAATACACATTTTCTTGGCTTAATTAAAGTCGCACGTCCTTCTCATAAACCTTTTCACAGACAGTCAGTGTTCTTCATCACAACCAAAGCAGTGAGCACCCACAGCCCTACACACAGACCACTGACTTTCCCCAAATTGTGCAATACTCCCTTCCCTCAAAGGTGCATTTCTACTCCTGTAGCTCTTGACCAGTATCTAAACCACCGTTTAGTGGACCTGATTCTGTAGCTTTCTCTCCCAGGAATTTCAAAGGTATCAAACTACACATGCTTAAATATTTTTGCACATTAGGGATTGTGGTCTTTGTGAAGAAATTAAAATGGAAAAAAATATAAAAAACAGTTAAGGGCTACACTGAAATATCAGGAAGGAAAAACACTCTCCTCTCATCATCTGGAGATAATCCTAAGTTAGCACAGAAGTTTCCAAATGTATTTTGTTGTATACAAAACCAGCCTGATATGATTACTTGTATGTGTGCCACTTAGGAATTTTCATGTTAATGAGATTAACATAAAACAAATATGGGTGTAAAAACACTGATTAAGACCAGCTTGTAGGTAGCCTCTTCATTTTTCAAAGGGGTCACAGCAGGGTGCATAAAGAAATATCCTCTGTTGAAAGTTTTGTGAAGACCTCTTCGTACCTTTCTTTACATATCTATACACACGCATATATCCACAATTTTAGATTCAAGGAACTCCGAAAATGATTGATTCTGCCAGGGGTAGCATCAACCATGTGAATTCAGTACAGCTGGTGCCCTTCAATCCCGGTACAGCAAATAAGGGTCCTTACAGTTCATTGGTGCAGTTGGCAGGTTTATCCATTCGGTGCCCTTCTTTAAGCAGCTTAAAAAGTTCCTCCACTGGGATTCCTGGGTAGGGTGATCCTCCTAACGTGAAGATCTCCCACATTAACACACCAAAGGACCAACTACAAATCAAAGAGAAAACTGCATTAGTAGATGCGCCTTACTGCTGAAAACAGAAGTGTGTTTCCAGCAGATACAATTATTGCAAACCCCTCTGAGGAGATACTTCAATTAGCATCTGCCCAGCTCTGTCCTGAGAGGGACATCAACCTGTGAAGTCCATCAGGTGCATAAGGAACATATAGAACAGGGATGGAGTGGAGTGTGTTCTCAAGCACACTCCTTGCCTTTGTCTGGTGTGCTCCGAGCACCCAAGTTTCCAGGGCTACTGCAAAGAACTGCATCTTCGCAGTTTTATTATTTACAGAATGCTCGGAGCTGAGCTGGATTTGAAATCTGTGGTGAGATATTTTTGGAAAAGCAAGACTGTTCAAAACAAAAATATTTTGCATCATGCTTCTCATCTATATATTTTTTTTCATTAATTTTTATTAGGCAAGGAAGGAGGATAATTTATGCCAATTTTCCTGCTTGCTCGCCACCTCCTCCAGAGCCTGCCTCGTCATGCCTTGCTGCCAACCTGAGGCTCTTTGGCAGGCGGCTTTGCCAGGTGAACAACAGCACACAGCTTGCACTGGCTCCTCAGCTTCTCTGCAGCTCTCCCAGCTTTGCAACAGTGTATTTTAGTAAACTGTTTGCACAAACTTACAATAATATTATCTTTAGCTGTCTAAAAGCCACCATGGGGCCAAGAGTCTCCAAATTCCAGAACTGAAATCCTCATGCTCAGGCTGCTGAGGAGCTCAGACTGACTTTCAGTCCTGAACCAGTGAAGGCGTTTACTTCACATTCACTTAAATATTTTGCCAAGATGATATTTTAAAACAAAAGTTTAATCCACCCTTAACCTGTGTATATAGTTTCCTTCATAAATAACGCAAAGATTGCAGGAAAAGCCTCGGTAACTGCTTTTCTTCATTTACTGCACCCAGGGAAGAGCACCCAGGTTAAAGAAGAGGAGATACGTCTTATTTTCTCCACTCTGTCCTTTTTCTTTTCAACCCTGCACTGACATGCGTAACCTTTTACACCTGCACTGGGAAGCATCCAGCCCTTTACAGTTAACAGCTTCCCTTGGAGAAATAAAAAACAGAAGATCTTCATCTGCGTTGCATAAAAAAAGAAAATACACATCCACTTCAAGCACAATGCACATGAATACTGTAGACAGGCTTAGGAAACTGTAATAGGAAGCAGAATAAATCCTGAGCGGTTGCATCAGCCAGTGACTCTGTGCATACATGAAAAGATTTTCGAAGTGTCAGAGTCCAACGATTTCCTATTACATGTGAAGCACTGCTGAGAAGCCACAACACTGCTAAAAATCCACGAAAAGTTTTCCTACATTTTATTGTATCTAATCTTAGCACAAATTTTTATAAGAAGTTTTTCAGGAACTCTCTCTTTTTTTTTCTTCTCTCTCTTTCTTTTTTTAAACCTGAAGGAAGTCCAGAGTATGTCAAAAGCCAGGCAAATTAGATAGACTCTTTGTAGCTGCACATCCGTAAATAAGTTCAAGGGGGGAAACTTCCGCACTGACAGAAGGAGGTTAGCATTTTCCACCTTTCATGTGCTTTGAAGCTGGGCAGATTAGTAACAGAGCACTGGTTAGCAGTCTACCATAAAATCCTCACTTTCTAAGGGCAAGTCTTGTTCTATCTATTAACATGTGAAACAGAATGAAAACACTTAAAGGTAAAGGACAACAGGAAAGTACATTTAAAATATTCCAAAATTCAACAAATACAAACCAAAACAACCCTGCTTTCCACCACCACCCCAAAACCCCATTCAAATAAGGCCACTTACACATCACTTTGATGCGTGTAAACTCTGTCAAACAGAGCTTCTGGAGCCATCCACTTTACTGGAAGTCGTCCCTGTCAAATTGGAGGGGGAAGGAAGAACAATTAAAATGGTAGGAATTTACAGGATGATTTCAACATTATTTTTTTAAAAAAGATTAATCAGTTCTCAGACAATAATCTGCTAATGCAAATCAGTGCATAATTTAACCTTTAAGATTTTCAGGGAAAAAATTGTGAAATGGTCTAAGTGGGGAATCAAAATGGGTATAAGCATTGAAGATAAAATCAAAAGCATCGAGGGCTCCCCCAAAAATTCCAAACTGCTTGCTAGGAGAACGATAAGCAGGTAAAAATGAGAAAGATCATTCCACTACATCTTTTAAAAGACAAAAAAAACCCACAATCAAAACCCTCTGAAAAACAGGCCTGCCTGCAAAAATAGGTTGACCACTAAACCCAAGAATTTTGTTTTCTCGTTCCACTGTTTGTGGTAACCCAAAGCTCATAGTCACAACTGCCCGGTGCTTTGCACACAAAGTCTGCTCTGCTCAGAGCCCAGGCGATGCAGTAAATTTGATATGAAGAAGATTTAATATTCCAGGATGGGACTGATGTACTCATACCTGGTAGCTCTGTCTTTCGGAAGTAGGCAGGTATTACCATTACAATGTCATTAATTACTTAGTGATCTATTTTTATAGATAAGCCACTTAATGTGATTGTTAATAATCATTAATATTTATACAAAATAATGAAGCCTGTAGAACTGAACGAGTTCTTTAAAGTTCCCGTCAAAACTCAACTGTAGTTTGTGAGGATCTGAAGAGATCCTCTGAGAGGGAGGCGTAAGCTGTCAAAATGTCTCAGATATAGTTATTGATGCCCTGTTTTATCTTCTTGATTTGGTACAGGTTAAACAGCAAAATGGTGACAGAGTAGGGAGTAAAAATCAGATTTCCTCAACACCTAGCCCTACTTTGATACTACCACCATAACTTGTACCTAGCAAGCTAAATGCAGGCAAAAGGAGTAAAGCTGTTTGTGGTGTTACCACATATAAAGAGGATTTTTACTATGGTTATTGCTAGCACTGTTTATACAATTTTTCAAGACCCTAGGCTTGGTACAAAAGGAGCCAGAATCATGGAATCACAGAATTTCCTAGACTTGAAAAGACCTTTAAGATCATCTAGTCCAATCATCAATAGGAATATTTCCACTTATTTCAAATTATTGAAGGCAAAGTTACAAAAATCCCCCAATTCTTGTATTTTAGAAGTGAGTCATTGAAATAAAAACTTGTTTCCAGAGATAGGAAAACCATCCACTTACATTAGTAGTCTTTTTATAATAATCTATATTGTTGATGTCTCTGGCTAAACCAAAGTCTGCTATTTTCATGACGTTATTTTCAGTCACCAAAACATTTCTTGCAGCCAAGTCTCGATGGATACACTGGAAAGAAAAGAAATTAAAAAAAGGTCCACTGAAACAAACTGTTGTAAAAGTGAAATCTTGTCTACACTATAACTAAGTCTCCTCCACAGATTTCAACCTAAATCAGAAGGTGGGAAAGTCACACATTTACCGCAAGCCTGTGAAACATGTTTGTCTAAATTACTGCAATCCATCCCCTCAGCTGGTGTTTCCAAGTTGAACAACGGCCCCAAGAAGCTCTTAGAAAAGCCTGGTTTATTTAAGACTTAGATTTTGTCAAGGCTGAAAGTTTAGGTGATGACCCAAACTGTGCCATGCTGTTTGTGATTCAGTCTTCGTTACATGTGCCCAGATACAGGTATTGCAGCGCTTTCATTACAAATACTGTTAATGAGCATGTTATTGAGTTGCTTCATCTCACCAGAGCTAAAACCTAGCAGTTTGGATTCATGCAATCATTTTAAATATACAAGATCTTAACAAATACATAGAATATAATCTTAAACTAGTCTGGAGTGTGTGTATTTATTCAGCTGTGAGACTATAGCGATTTAATTAACAAAAAAACCCCAAACAACCCCAAACCAATACAAAGCCCCAAACCAACCCAATCTGGGCAGGGCTGTTTGCTTTATAAACAGCTTTGATACTGAAACTAAAAATGTTATCCCTTCAGAGATTTTTCCTTCACATCAGCATTATCCTGAAAACTTACAACTGATTCTTGACGCTGGAAGTACATCCTGACTGCTCTGGATATTATTCATGTGTTTAAGCAGCCTTATTAGGGTTATTTGGAATCCCCTCAGGATATTCAATTTCTTTTCAAGTTAAATATTCTTTCTTTTTTTTTTCCTCAATTTTGGATTACTCTTTACGTTGTCCTCTTTATTTCAGCATGTGCATAGACATGCTGGACTGAACCACTACAAAAAACTGTACAACAGCCAATTTCTTTCTTGTATTATAACTTGCCCCAGCAATTTTCTGAGATCTCTTATCCTGCATGGGTAAAATGAGCCTACAAAGCTTCTGCTCCTCACTGGGTTAGTCATGGGGAACTGCCAGGAAAAACCTGCTCCAGCAATTCCTTCATGTGTACAGGACCAGACACAGGACGTGCTTTCACCATCAAATCAGTCTTCTAATTCAGCATCAGCACTGCTACAGGAGCAGAAACAACATAGATCAGCCTTCCTGCTTCCCTGTACTTGTTCTCAAACCCTACAAGAACATCCTCTGAAGCACTAGGAACTCAGTGTGGGTGCCTAAAAAGAAGTACGTACTGTCACCCGAGATGCCCTGTGATGTCCAAGCTATCTCGATGAGACTACCGCAGATGACACAGGAGACCGGTGCCTTTCCAGAGCACCAGGCTGGGGTACCTCAAATGGCATATAACACCTCGGAGTGAATACACCAAAGGATTCAAACCCTGTTATCTTCTGTCAGCATATTCCTCCTTCCTTGTCCTCTACAATTTTACAACTGAGACTCTTCCCGTCTTCAAGATGGCACCATTACTGATTTCTGTACGTGACAGGTTTCACAACCAAACCTCTGGCCCTAATGATTTGCTGACTCTTTGCAATGATCTGGGCCAGTCCCTGTATCTGCAGCTCCCCTGTTGCTCTTGCACAGGACTGGAACAACAGAGAGGACACATCAACAGAATTTTAAAAAGCAACCATCCAACTTAGGAACAACATCCCATTTGCAATGCACAGTTGCTTGTAAAGCAAAAAGTAGACACCTAAAAATCTTCTTTTTGTGTTTATTTATTTTATTTGGTTTCAGTGAGCCATTTATTGGACTGAGATAACAAGAAAACTGGCCTCCTCGCAGTTCTTGCATGTTGGATATACCATGAGAAGATCAGCTCTCTTATTATTCCAGCTCAGAAAATGAATCCCTAAGGGGAAAAGGACTAGTGAAATGCAAACAGAAATGGTGGGATATCTGAAGAACCAGAATGCACAGTTTTACTATGGGCTGCCTTTGTTTTCCCTCCACCTTGTGCAATGCCTCACACTCCTATCAAGTTTGGCGTGGCGCTGATCAAGTGTTTTCGCAAAGGAACTGGACCGAGGATGAAATGTTTTGCCGTATGCATCTGTGCGAGCACACGCCTTCTTGGCAGCGTCCAACACCAGCGCTTCTGAGCTTCTCAGGCGGATGCTTGTTCTCAAGATTTGCCAATCAAAAGACTGATTTTTTTCCTTTCACAACAGTTCTCTTTTTTGGGTACGTGGCTTGTTGCCAGGCAAGTGTTTCATTAATCTTCGAAAGAGATATCCTAAGGTGCTGTACCTAATACAGTCAGGCTTATTTCATTAGAAGGTTTTTGTCTTGGTGTCATGCCTGTCTCCCTGTCTACACTGCTGCGCTGAGAATTATTATTTCAAAACAAAAGGATAAAAGCAAAACTAGACCTCGATTCCCCCTCCCCCTAACCTCTGCAAGTGCAGCAAAGCCATAAAACACATCATGACTCCACACAATAGGAATGGAGGTTTACACTCAGCTCTGGTCTTCGGTTAAAAACAGCTCCATACTTGGGAGTGGACGTGACTGGAAATCGGTATAAATCCCACTAACCACTCCACACTTTGCAGGAAGTGCTTAGCATCAATATCTGGTGCTCTGGTTTGACTCTGGGACCAAACACCAGCCGGGATTTTCATGATCGCTTGTCCACCAAGCCACAGTATGTTTACAGAGTTCGTTATACAGGGCTATTTAAGGTTTCGTAACCATAATTTAATCAAATTACTGGTTAAAAAAAAAAAAAAAAAGGTTGATGGAAAGCTGAAGGAATAAGTAGTAGGGACATGACAGGATAAACAAATTCTTCCAACAAGCTTGCTCTCCTGAAAAACACCAGTTTGAAGTAAAGCACCTAATTTCAGTGAGTAATTCACTCCATTTATTTCTACTGCTTCTGTTCACAATTTTTGCCCTGGCGTCTTGTGGTGTTTCTCAACTCCGCCTGTTACCATCCGCTAAATCCTTTCACTAACTGAATTTATTTTACATCACTTCATGAGCAGATTTGGTCGATTTGACTGGAAACAGAAGGCAAATGGTGCCTGTGGTCTCATGGGTGGAGTAATGTGACTTGTGTAATCAAGTGACCACCTGTTCTTATGAATTCCAAGCGCAGATATGTATGCAATATTTACTTTAAACGATCCATTCTGGGCCTCACTTTAGCAATATTGTTAGACAGAGATGAAAAACGAAGTGTATGAATTTTCCCACTGATTTTCAAGAGCATGGATTATGCAATGTGTTTGAGAAAGGTCCTTCTCCCAGCAAATTCTTGAACGCAAGCAATGGTGAGAACAAAACTAAATCAAAAAGAAGCACCAAACAAACACACATCACGCGCTTTGTGCAGTATTTGCCGAGTTCTACCTACTTTTTGTGAAGCCAGGTACTCCATGCCTCTTGCTAACTGGTAGGTGCATGACACTAAGTCCTTGAATGTCATCTGCTCTTCTGGTACCCTATTAATATCAAACGAATACTCCATCCCTGGGGGGCGGCGGGCTCGCAGGTACTCGCGCAGGTTTCCTTTGGAAGCATATTCTACTATCACGTACAATGGACCTTTGGATAAACAGAACCGTGTGAAAACTGGCGTAAGGTTGAAGGGTAAAATGTTTTTAGTGTTCTGTAATAAACAAACAGAATCAATAAGAGTTTAACTGGGAAATCAGTAAGCACAACTTGCTGGACCTGGCAAAACCACTAGTCCAAAGCTTCCCAGCAGAATAGTAGCAGAGCTACAATTAGTGGCGGAAAGTACCTAAACCCTGCCCCAGTGCTTGGTCCTTCCAGACCACGCCATATACCAAAAGTAAGCATTTGCACTTAAAAAATGCCATGGATCTCAAACAAGGGGAAAGAGCTTCTTAAGATTTTTAAATTTCCAGACTTCTATGCCATTCTGCATCATTTTACATGACGCAATTAACTTTCAATAAAAACACTTTAGAGAGTAAAAGGGCTCATTTCAAATTCATGGGATAAGTTCTGTTGAAGCAGGACTGACAATTCAGAGCAACAGGCATAGGTAAAGCCCCCGTAAAATGTCTTTTTTTTTCCCCCTCCAGCAAGGGATTAGGGAGTTTTCATATGATATAGTACCCTTTCTCATATTAAAGCTGCAAGTATAATGAGAGACAGAAGTTAAAATATTGCTGCTAAGCTGGGGAAATATCTAAAAATCCCACCACGGCGTGACTGCTTCCTTAAAAACTCTTGAAAAATTATGATTAATGAGGCTTTTGCAGACCTGTTGGAAAGTCCTGGTTCACTCTCCTTCCTCTACTCACCATCTTGGGTACAGGCTCCAAGGAGATTGATGATATTTTTATGCTTCCCAATCATCTTCATCATCTCCATCTCTGACACCAGGTCAGACAGATCTTTTTCTGTAGCATCATCTGTACAAGACACAAGTTCAGTTCATATTTCCTAGTATGCCAGGCCAAACTTCACTACGGCTGGTTTAAAATATGTGCTTCAAAATGTGGAATACACTCTACGCTATAAAAAGTTATATGTTACGTCCTAACTAAAAATAGTCTCAACCTCTTTGATGGACTCACCACCTCTTCAGTGTTACATGTTAAGATGTAACACAGAAATATCAGCCATAAAAATGCTGCCCTTAGCCACCAAACCTCCAATAACTATGCCTTTCCTGCAAACTACCCTTACAATTCAATTGAAAATAAAGAGGCACCAACCACCTGGACTGAATGGACTGGGATCTACACATGGACAACCTCTGACATGAACTAAACTAAAAGCAGAGAAACCCACATGATGCTAATATATCTCCCAGCTCCTAAATACTCGCTGCTCAAGATAAACAGGCTGTCAAGGGCACAGATTTACACCCCAAATTGCTGAAGGCTGAGGTCAGCTATGTGCTCTTTGACCCCCCGACAATGACAGAGTTCAGATGCCACAAAAGAAACTTTTTGTAGATGAGAACTGCCATATCACCCATTCTGATCCCTAATCACCCAATTTTCTTACCTTTCAACATCTTCACTGCCACAGTCACCGCTTCTTTTGGCCTGTCTTTGTCAATCCCCACTGCTTCGGCCATGACGACTTGCCCAAAGCAACCTTCTCCCAGGGGTTTACCCAGCGTCAGCCTAGAGGTGCAAACAGGCGATTAACACATAGCATCTGGTGGAGGGATGCAGCCGGTGAAATTCCAGGGCTAAATATAAAAAGCTTTCAACAACTTGCTGTAGCGTGAAAGCATTTATCATATGGAACTAATGAGACTCTGGGTTTTCACGCATGCTGCAGCCTGTTTTCTTAGGGATGGCATAGCAAGCACCTCAGAAGGGCAGATCAGTTGCTAAATCCAGTCTTTAAGCTCTGCCTCTCCTTGTAACAAGAGGCTGTAGTTGACAGCTAGTGGCGAGACACAGCGTGGAGGGGTAGAGCTTTCAGAAGGCACCAGACTGCAGCTGAAATTCAGGAGCAGCCAGCAGCATGCAAGTTTCTCCTGTCATTGCTACGTGGCCCGTTGTCGTCTTGTTCATGTTGACCGCAAGGAGATGAAAGAGAAGGTTCTTTGTGTGTGCTGCCATGTGGTCGCTTGCAGGTAGCTAATGATTTGTGTGGTAAAGGGTGGCATTAGGAGCAAGGGGATGTTTTAAATATTATTAACTCCTGTGATGTAACAGCACAGTGCAAAGAAATGAAAATCAAACTTGCTTCCAGGCAGCTTAAATTTAGCTCGAAATTTGTATTCTTGCTTTCTGTTTGGGGATGTGGGCTGTGAACATTTGCCTAATGACCTCTTGAGCCAAAGGGATTAGATAGGACAGACAGCAAGTCCATAGACACCGTTTTGGGACTCAGTTGCAGGCAATTATCACACCCATTCCTCTTTCGCGTGGCTGATGAGGCAGCCAGACAGACACCTTCTTGTGGGGGAGAGAATGGGGGGCGAAGGCAAGAGAAGGGAAAGGGAAAAGAGACTGGCAACAAGCGTGCGGTGAAAGCTCAGGAGGAGTTACTGCTGCAAGAGCCCGGCCTGGTAAAGGCACCCATGCTGCTCGCACGCCTTGAACGGCTGCCGAGAGCTACCATAGTCACCACTGCCACCAGCTCTGCTCTTCTGTGATAAGCTGTGCTGTGGGTCCCACAGAGGTGACTTGCACCCTGCCCGGCCCCACAAACAGCAGCACAAGGGCAGCACCTCCACGGGACAAAGCCCTTGGCAGATCGGATCATCCTCAACGAGCTGTGTTCTCCACAGCCTCTCCACCCACAGCCAGATTGCTCTTCTGACATCCTCACGCATCTCCCCAGTGCTTTGATCCTGAGACAGGACTCTTTAGTTACCCACAGCTGGGTCTAGTGCAGAGGCGGTTTCTTGGCTACCACAAATGTCATGTATGATGGTAGCAAAAGATGCCTCCTGTCTGCAGCACCCAGGCTCTGCCCAGAGATCGGTAAGCAGAGATTGGGGGAAACTGGAATTCGGTTATAATCACAGTATCAACATAAGAAACCTTTTAAAAAGAGCATTCATTGCATGGGCTATGCAAAAATGCATTTTGTGGAGCATACAGCTGGTTGCAAAACCTGCTCAGCTGTATCAGACAGACACTGAGATGTCGATCTCAACTTTCTAAGGATAAAGCAATAAAACAAAAGGGAAACTGCAAGGCCTCTAGGTAACATCTTTTTGATTCCAGCCTAAGTGCTTAAGGGCCAGATTTGGACTCCTTTACTTGCAGAGAATATAATCTAAGATCCAGAAGCAGCAATCAGAGGTGAGTTTGATGCTTCTAATATTATCCAGTGATGGGGCCAGATTTGGACAAGCATTGTCATAATCAAGTTCTTGAAATTTTGAAAGTTTTGGCTTTCCGTGGTGAAAAGCAGGATTCACAGATAGGATATACATAAAGACTCGTTCTTACAACCATGGACTTCTGCGTTCCTGAGTGAAGTACAAGGAGAGCTTGTCATACCATCAACAGAAGAGTGTTAGACCAGGGCTAAGTGGTTTGAAAACCCCGCTTATCTGCTCAGGCACAAGACAGAAGTGGTGGTGGCTCCTCCCGAGGGCAGCCCACAGACTCCTTGTGAAATGTGGTCTTTGCCTCAAGTGAGAATTCCTCAAGCTGTTTTGGATTGGTTTCTAAAGCAAACGCGAGCTTAAAAAGGTGCAAAGACTGAAGGGCAGCGTACGCTATGCTGAGGTCATCCCGCATTTTCTCCAGAACTAAAATTGAATTTAGGATCTTGGCAGAGAACAAACATTTGCATTGGAAACTGGTTAATTTATGTGCTATTGCCCTGCTAGGACTAAAGTAACAAACCCCTCATTGTGTGCCTCCTGCCCCCCAACCTAATAAACTGCCTCTAAATAGCCTCCTTTCATTGCAAAGCTGCTCCACCTACATTTGTGCCGAATGCTGGTCTTAAATGTTTAGCACTCTAAAATTTTCCGCATTTAGTATATCCCTCCAGGGTATGGGCTGACAGAAGTACATATACAGGCCCCCACTGTTGACTAGAATACTGCAGGTGGCAATTACAACATTTTACACTAGTTTTCAGCTACATCATTAACAAAATTTCCAGAACAGTTGTCAGAAGGTTCAAAATTACAGCTCTTCTATCCAAAAGTTACAACCCTGAACTTTCAAAGAGAACTGACAACGATGAAAGGTGCTATTCTCTCCAAGCCACCTAAAGATTTCTCAGAATTAGTACTAACTTGAATGGATTAATCATGGCTCTACCTGTGTTAATATTGCCTCTCTTTGATGTTTTCTTTATATTAAGAAATGAGGTTACAAATTTAATTAGATTATTCAGAAATTCATTTTGCATGTCAACAGACTTTGAAGAAAATACTATGTGGCCATATGAATTTGCATCTATCAAAACTCAGTACGCTCTGCTTGAAACTCAATACTTTAAGCCACAGAAGTTGTACATATACAGGCACGCAATATGCAAAACATCCCTCTAAATCAAAACGCATCATCTCCATTAATACAGGCTAATATAAAGTCAACACAAGATCCTACCCAGTCCTGACAGAAAGAAAAGATTGTCTAATACCATATTTTGGATGTTCTCTATCTCCTGCATTATATTGCATTGCCTGTTTTATAAACATTAACCAGTTAAGTAATCAACTAAGCAGCATGGTTGAATGTAGATGTATTCGTTGGGGAATTCTCAGCTGCCCTTCAACAGAGCTTTCATGTGGATATTTCTCCTAGTCTAGACCATATATATTTTGAAATTACATTTCAAATTCACTCTTTTCCTAACAGAAGAGTTATAATTTCAGCAGAGTATCTGAAAACCTGCGAGAAATCTGAAAATCAACGACAGGCAGAGAAAATTTTGTTTCAAATAACTAAAATGGATCTCGGTCTTCAGAGGAGATTCAGCTAATTGAGATTTCCTTTTAACTGAAGAAACCCTGGGAGACATTAGGTAAGACACATCCATACTTTGTCATGTTTGCTGGATGTGCATAGGTCATGTTAAAGGAAACAGGCTACTTACTTATCTCTTGGGAACTCCCATTTTGGGTCTTCTGGCAATTCATATTCCGAGACTCCTGCCAGCATGGGGGCATCAGCAGTCGAGGAGAGGCGAGTAGTTATCCTCACCAGAGGTGTGTTGGAATTCATGGAGGAGCTCGAGTCGGCTGACACCTGGTGTTGCAATACAAGATGCAAAAAGAAACAAAAAAGGCGGAGATGTAATCACGACCCAGTATCTGAAAAACAGCAGCACCTGATAACCAAGCCAGCTTAGAATGGTGGTGTCAGAAAGTGGCTGCATCTTGTTTCTGGTGTATTATTCACACATATCTACCCTCCCTTCTAAGAGCACTGACTTTAATTGCTGCCAAGGCTGTAAGTCTGTTCCATAGCTCAAAAACCACATTCAAGTTTTAAAAACAATCACTCAGAAGATAAATCACATAAACTTTTCCCTCTTTTTGTTTATCAAATTAGTAATTTTTTAATCAACTAAAAGATACCCTCAGATAAGTGGGCAGCTTATACTGTGAGCAGAGGTTACCACTAAGCTCTCTTCTTCCACTTACTTCTAGTTGTAGTCATCATTTCTTCTCCCAAATCAGCACACAATTTACTGATTCTTTTTGTATTTCTATTAAATTGAAATTTTCAATTTTTAATTTTTAATTGAATTTCTAATTGAAAATTTGTCTTTTTGCTAAGGTTCACATGCTTTTCATCAGTGCCAATGATCGAGAACACATGCATATGGCTGAGTAGGACATGCTGGATTCTCTCACATTTTCTATGCATTTGATACAGAAAACATCAAAAAGCTATCACAGTTAACTGGAGGATACTTCAGTTTTCAGTTAACTACATTCTTAATTACAGATTCTGCAGGCACAGTGGAGAAGAGCTCATAAAAATAATTTATAATGCTCAATGCTTTGAAATGTATTTCACGTTGGAGGATGATTTCTCATTAGCCTCAACAGCAATATATTTTTCTTAGAGCATCAAAGGGACTTAACAATAACTGCTTTGGCAAAGGAGGCAACTATTCCCATCCATGTAACAAAACCTGTTGTGGTGTGAATGAGGTATCTTCTACAAGGCTCTCTCGTCCAACATGCAAGTAGCAGCCTGGTGTCTGCTGACCACAGTTTCAAGTGAATACAAACACTGAATGAAAATGCTTGGATTGCCAGTCTTCCCTTCTTTTAATGTGAATCTTCCTTCTCTCTTCAGGCCAAGCCCAAATCTGGTGGCCAAGGCTGGATGAAGGTTGTTTCACAATACCATTGCTGGTACCTGTCCTCACATCGGGTGGCAGGAGGTGCTTCTTGGTCAGCATCACTGGGATCCTGCCCAAGCTGGAAACCTGGAGCATCAGCATAACTACCTCTCTTGACCTTTGTCCGCATCACCTGGAGTCAACTCTGACACCAGGCTTGCTTACATAAAGTGCCATTGGGCTACAATTTTGTTCCATAGGTCTTATAACTAGATAAAAAAATCAATTATAAGCAAACAGATTCTATTAGCATTAGAGTGCAAACCAGTGACACGCAGCGATACAAGCAGAACATCCTCTTGTTTCTGTGACATCTGATAAATGCAATTTGTTGCTCCCTTATTTCAAGTCCAATCAACAATTACAGTGTCTCAGCCCATGGAATTATTCGAGCTTCTCAGAATGGGCTGAAAGGCTTTTGCAACCATGTCATGCTCTTACACAATGTATTTTGACAAGATGAGGGTAAGACTCTCAAACAAATTTCTCATGACTTGGACAACCTGCTTTGTTTGAGAGGTCTTTTTGAAGGTAAACATCCTCAACTCATCCCATCGAATGGGGTTGGTTTCTTGACACATTTTTCTAAGACCAGGGATGAAGACTGGACAGAGGTTTCCTGAGGAAGAAAGTGTTACGAACTGCTATAAAAAAATTAATCCTGGTAATCAGTTTTGCAGCTGACTGACAGACCTTTCTTGGTATCAGAAGCTCCAGCTTCTGCATGAGAGATGCAGTATGCATGGAACAAGAGAACAAATAAGGCTACCATTCAAATATGAGAGATGGAAAGCTTTCCCCCTTGTCCATCCAACCATCACTAATGTTAATATTTACTTTCAGGAAACATAAGTACCTGGCACATTCCCCTAGGCTAATAAATACGGTGACCACTTGGGACACAAACAGAAAACTACTATTAAGGCAGACTTAAGTAAGTGAATACTGAACAGAGTCCTTCGAGGGAGATGCTGCTATGCCCAGTCTAGAGGGGAACATACAACCTGGAGCTGAATTGCTCACTCAGAGCTGCAGGGCAGGTCAGCAGGAGAACCTGGGCTAGAATCAGGCTTTAACTTTTTTTTTTTCCCTCATTTTCATTATTTCACTACAGTTTAAATATGATGCTACACAAAATGAACCAGTTCAGCACTAAGAAGTCCACAAATCGCCAGGAACAACGCATGCCCACCACAACTTACCATGAATTTCCTTTTTCATTTCCATTTTTAAATCTCTCCCACTGCAAACCTACCACTAACATACTGCAGCCACTTCCTTCACATTTCCAAAATCCACTCACTAGCTTTTCTACCAAGATCTTTATTCATGTCCTCGTGTATTTATCAATTTATTTATTAACATTGCCTTTACTCCCTCACCTTCCTTTGTCATTATAACCATTATTTTCAGGAAGCATCAGAAAGGTATGAAAGTGAAGCTGCAAAATTGAAGCGGAAATGGCCAAAAATGTTCTGATTTTTTTTTTTTTCCATGAATATATCTGTATTTGACACTGTTCAAATCTCTGCCAGAGTTCCATCGTTTCACTAGCTCTTACACTCACAATTCAGCAGTCTTAGCATAGTTAAAACCTATAAACGTAAACTTGCAATAAACTGAAATACTCTGCTGATACCTTTCAAGTACAGAAGTTAAATAGCAATAATGTATAGCAAAAACAGATGAAGGACTCTGCCAGTTTCCCTTTTAACACATGTTTACTTCACACAATAACTGGGTGATTGGCTGGAGATGCTGTAGGTAGAAAAGTGTGTTAACATGAATAGGAATGATGAGAAATCCAGAGGAACCACTCAGTGTCTGGAAGAAGAAAAATGGACTGTACTCCCAGGGAATATTCTTCTGATTGATTAATT
>WEIS01032729.1:5523-36116 GCA_013389965.1 Todus mexicanus | reverse complement strand
CTTTGACTGTAAGGAAAACAGACAGCAGAAGGGTATTGCTTGCAGAGACAGACTTCCACAGTCTCACTCTGCTGAACAGAAGAGCAACAATTCTGCTGTAAACAGCAGTGGGACTTGAATTAATCCAAATGTTTGCCCATACCAGGAGAAAAAGCCAACTTCTACCTGATAATCCTCCTCTGGCAAGAGGATTGGACTGGATGATCTTTCAAAGTCCTTTCCAATCCCTACCATTCTGTGATTCTGTGATAGGTGTCATACACATATCGGTAGACAAACCCGCAGGTGAACATGTACCTCCACGGGTTTTGCTCCTGCCAAGGAACACAGCATGGCCTGAACAGGGAGCTTCAAGTAACAGCACCTACAATACAAAACAAAGGCATCACCACTCCAGCAAAACCAGGCAGAAGAGCAGAACTTCCCCCTCTCCCGGATTTTAAAATTGGCTAAGGAACAGAGGCACGTATTGGACTTTGCAATCGTGATGAAAACCCAACTGCAGCTTTGGAAAACACTCCACATCCAGAGAACGGACGCAGCAGAAATAGCAGTATCTGATCCTTTATGCCTCCTCTTGCCCACAGATCTTCCCACCACAAACCCTTACGATCACAATGTTATGGATGGAGAGCAATGATCTTTGAATCAACGAACACCAATGGGCAGGCAGGGACAAAGGCAAGTGAGGGGGAGCAAGCAAATATGTAAAAGGTACTGAATTGTGGAGGGGCATGAGTACCTCTGACACCACAACTACCTCCCACTTGACTGATGTCCATTCAGGAAGATGGTTAATTCCATTCATGGATCCAGGAAGAAGGGATTAGGGAGCTTGCCCCGAAGTGACAGAAAGCAGCAAGACAGGAGCAAAGGCAGAAATGGGAATGGATTTAGCCCAAGGTCACTGTGGGGGAGTGACGGGCAGGGCTGATGAGTAAAGGGCCTGGAGCAATCAGCAAAACAGGTCTTCAACAACGTCACCTCAAGCAAGGACACACCTGCAAGGCACACTAGGATGGTCTTTCTGAAGTCAGGCCAGCCAGTGTCACCTCGATCCCTGGGAAGGCAATGGAACAACTAATCCTGTGAACTGTTTCCAAGCACGTGAAGGACAAGGGTGTGACAGGGAGTAGCCAGCATGGATTCACCAAGGGGAAGTCATGCTCAACCAACCTGACAACCTTCTACAATGAAACGACTGGGCTAGTAGGTGAAGGGAGAGCAGTGGGTATTGTTCACCTTGACTTCTCTCAGGCTTTGGACATTGTGTCCTGTAAGATACTCATAGAGAAGTTAATGAAACATGGGCGGACAGTGAGGCAGGCTGAGAACTGGCTGAAGGACCAGGCCCAGAGTGGTGACCAGTGTTACAAAATCCAGCTGGAGGACAGGCACTAGTGGTGTGCCTCACGGGTCAATACTAGATCCAATCCTGTTCAGTACCTTCATTAACGATTTGGATGATGGAGCAGAGCACGCTCTCAGCAAGTCTTCTGATGACAGAAAACTGGGAGGAGTGGCTGATACACTAGAAGGTCGTGCTGCCATTCAGAGGGACCTCAACAGGATAGAGAACCAGGCTGACAGGGACCTCATGAGGCTCAACAAAGCTTTGAACTGCCCTCTACAAACTCTGCCAATTCCAGAGACCCTGAACTACCTGAAGATCCACCCCCCGCCATCCCTTGAGGTGCTTTCCCCTTCTAACACAGAATGTTAGTGTGCTGCAGAAGAGCCACAGACAAAAAAAAAAGGAACAGTTTGTTCAAGGTGCAAACACTGATGTTATCAAGAGTAGTCTTGTGTTTGAGTCCCACCTGAGGGGAAAATCCACAGCAGAGAGGTTGAGTGGCTCTTCCCAAGCCAAAGAGCGTGGTGAGCTGCATTGCTGTGGCTGGTTCCTTAGGGTTTGCAGTCATAGAATCACAGACTGGTTTGGGTTGGAGGGCACCTCTGAAGGTCATCCAGCCCAACCCCCCTGCAAGAAGCAGGGACATCCTCAACTAGAGCAGGTTGTTCAGAGCCTCATTGAGCCTCACCTTGAACGTCTCCAGCGATGGAGCCTCAATTACCTCCCTAGGCAACCTGTTCCGGTGTTCCATTACTGTCATGGTAAAGAACTTCTTCCTAATATCCAATCTAAATCTGCTCTTCTCTAATTTCAAACCACTGCCACTCATCCGTTCACTACAGCCCTTCATGAACAGGCCCTCCCCAGCCTTCTTATAAGTTCCCTTCAGGTACTGGAAGGTCATCTGAGAATCCCTCTCAACAGTGTGACTGATTTCCACACAAGGACACATTTCCTTATGGGAAGGAGGGGTTGAGGCTGGGGGTTTGGGGACCGCATGGGTTGCACAGCCACCAGAGCATGCTCTCAAAGCATCTCTCTCATCCCATGGTAGCAGCTAGAAACTGGGGATTTCCATCTGAACCTCATGAGGACAGAGAAGGCAGGAGCCACTGGCCAAATTAAACACGGGACAACCCCAGGAAGCTGCTTTTGTCAAGAAATCAGCCAGAGTCTGCGGTGCCTGGCCCAAACCAGGCCTGAGCTGCTGTTTGCTGCTGCTGCTCAAAACACCACCTACCCTTTCAGCAGCTGGAGACCATCTCCCCCTGCCCCACACTGGCAAAGTGACAAACACAAAGGGAAAAAGGCCTCTGGAGCACTTCCAAAGCACATATAGATGCTGGATGAATGTATTAATGACACTCCATCTCCACCTGGCTTTCCTTCTCTCCCCTGGTTACCTGCTGACAAGGCATTCAGCATGACAGAGGAGGGGAAGCAGGGAGCTCCTGCCCTCCCTGCCTGCAATATCCTGACTCCGAGTGGGCCACAAGTCTCCAATAAACCAGGAATCTGTGAAAAAACAAGAGCAACACCTCCCAGGCCTGGCCTTCTGGCTCCCTCCCGCAACTCCTCCACACCAGAGACCAGGCATCCCTGAGCTCAGCACTGCCCTGTTGACAGGGAAGTCACTGCTTTATGTTCCGTAGTGTGACTTCTAGGACCAGGCGGTGGTTTCTTTAACACAGACAGTGATTTTAAAACACTTTTAAAGCATTTGTTGCAGGGGTTTCTGCAGATGTCACCACAGGCTTTACAGCATGGAAAGAAACAGCTCCTATGTTTGCTCAGCCATGCAGTGGAAAACTAGGGAGGTAATTAGGCACAAGCTCTTTGGGCAATCTAGAACACAGATTCAACACCTCCAGGCCTGCAATGGCCTCCATGCTTTGCACCCATTCAGAAAAGTTCATGGCTGAACTGGGACCAGGCAATTTCCCCTCTTGCTAAAATGCGAGGGAGTTTGCTGCCAGTATCCTCTGGCTGCACCAGGGAAAGGGTTTCTTGGGAGCAGAGATGCCACTCACAGAATCATTTAGGTTGGAAAAGACCTCTAAAATCATCAAGTCCAACCATTTACCCTACTCTACCAAGTCCATCACTACGCCATGTCCCCAAGCACCACGACTATGCAGCTTTTAAACGCTTCCGAAGATGGCAATTCAACCACCTCCCTGGGCAGCCTGTTCCAACGCCCGACAACCCTTTCCGTTAATAATTTTTTCCTAATGTTAAGTACAAACCTCCCCTGGTGCAGCTTGAAGCCGTTCCTTCTCATTCTGCCATTAGGTAACTGTGAGAAGAGACCAGCCCCTACCTCTCTGCAATGTCTTTNATACTGGTTTTGTACATATTTGTGTATATTTACTTTTTATTATTGTTGTTATTATTATTATTTTCATGTTTTAGTAACGCTGTTCTGGTTTCCTTTCCTAATCGATAAGTCTCTCTCCTTTATTTCCTTTCTTCCCTTTTTGGGTGGGGAGGAGGAGAGAGCGTTCTGTTGCAGATTTGGGGGGTGCCCTGACCCCAAACCGTGACACACCCTCCCCACTGGTCTCACCAGTAAAGGTTTTTTTGCCATCGTTTTTATTGCTCTGGGACACTTTCACCATGTGATGTCTTTGGAGCCATGTGCCTGACTGTTACCTTTATCTTGCTTTTCAACAGCTTTGCAGAAATCTTCTACTAGGATTCAACTGAGTGCTTCTGATTGTATTTTATCCCCAAAAGCAGGAAGATGCAAACAGAATGTCCTTCTGGAGGCCACCCTGCCCAGGTCTAACCTTCCTTCCCACAGCAGTGTGCAATGAGAGCAGAGCAGCTGGGAAACAGCTTGCTCACTTCACTGTCCACTCTGGCTGACAAGCCTGGTATAAACTTGAAGCAAGCCTCCTTGATCTGACACTTCCCCTTCTCTCCTCCCCTGCCGGCAGCAATAAATTCAAGCACAAATTCATCCTACTCCTACACAGGCAGCTAAGTGCTCCTCAGCACAGATGAGGATGGATAAGAGGTCTCGGAGCTCTTCCAGGGAGTCTCACAGGAGACGCAGGGAGTCCCCAGCTACACAGAGCAAACGAGAGAAGAGGGAGAGCAGCAGAGAAGCCGGCAAAGGAAGGGGAGACATAAAGCCAGAGAAAGCAAAGGAGACCAAGAGCACAGCAGGGACTGATGGCAGGGTGCACACGTCCACGGTGGTGGACGTGGATGATGTGATATCCGATGAAGAAATGGAGGCAATTGCGTTGTTGGACAGCGAGCGGCAAGAAGAAGGTATGGCTTACAGAAGGGAATGGGGCTGAAAGTTATGGGTCACAGCGTGACCCTGCGTGAGTCACCACATGGCTCTGCTCTCTGCAGGTGAGCATCATCACACCCACCTTGCACAGATGCGTCATAATCCTTAGGACAGCGTATGGGAGGCTCCAGCCAGCCTCCCAGCTTCTGCAGTCAGGCCAGGCTGAGCAGCACTGAACTATGCAACAAGCAGTTAGATCCCCAGCTTCCTTCATGCTTCAGCTTGCTACTCCCCTTTTCTGTTCCTGCTCGCTTCTCTTCCTTTTCCAGTTTGCCCTTCTTTCAGTGGACAGGCTTAACGCCAGTTCACAGCCCAAAGGACGGGGCTGCAGGGAAGAACTGCGCTCAAGGGGCACACTCGTAGCTCCTCTTCTTGATAACCTTTCAAGAGCAGCTCCAGCCCATGTGTTCGTTAAGCAGATTCCCAACCTGCCAGAATGGAAGGGAGCTTCAGGAGTCTTTCGGCAAGATGGATGGCTCTCTTTGGAGCCAGCAACACCAGAGGATTGGCAGATGCATGTCACAAAAGCTAGGATCACTGGTCCACTTCCATACCAGCAGTTCTGCTGCCCTAGGGTGACACAAAGACCTGCTCCCGTCTCTCTGGGAACTACTTTTTCACAACTGCCTCTTTCTGTGCCGGTTACAGGAAGCCCAGCTAGTGACTGACGCTGAGGAGCTCTAGTGATCACACAGGTTCTTGGGGTCTGGAGCTCCCTCAGGACCTGGAGGCTCTGCAGAGAGCTCCAAAGGCAAAGCGGCAGGAATGGAAGGGCCAGAATAGAATCAAAATGGGAGGGATGCAGGGATACTAACTTCACTGCTAGAAAACATGGTCCCCGCTCTGTGTCTAGGTACACCCAGAAGTAATCTGTCAATTTTCGTGTTGTACCTTCAGATTTTCTCTCAGGCAAGAGCACAACAAAGGGCAGCCAGAGCAAGATGACCCACACTGACTTTGGGGAGATGTAGAAGGTAATACTCACCCGGAGCTGACCACCCAGAGAGCCTCCAGCATCTTGGTCTGACTGCTGTAGAGCACAGGGAGTTTTCAGTGGCACCAGCGGCTCGGTCCCACTGCGTTAGGGAGCTAGGATGGGACAGAAATCCTGTTCCAAAAGGACCTGAGATAGTCTGATAGGGCGTGTTGAAAGCTGCCTCTTATTTGCAGTCTTTCTCTTTGCCACTAGCTTATCTCTCCAGAGAAGCTCCAAGGATCTCAGCTCAGCCAACAAGTTGTCCATTTCAAGCCTTCCAACACTGCTTGGTAGCCACAGGTCTTCAAGCTGAAGGTGCTGTGGAGAGCCATGGTTTAATTTCCGACAGTAACACAGGGCCAAAGTCTGTCAGCCCATCCTGGCAGCTCCTGGGCAAGGAGTACTTTTTAACGCAGCTCCAGAGGGAACTAAATGGTTCACATACACTGGGTCTAGGCGAAGGACAACCCTGAAGCTGTGCAGGCTCTTGTCAGGCCATCATTATTTTGAGAGCAGTCCTCTCCTAACACAGTCATGTTGGATTTCTCCCTAGGTGTAAAGACTCCAGGTCTGGGCGTCTGTGAGTGGCTTCTGACCATCTTGTCTTTCCTGTTCATCATAATGACCTTCCCCATTTCTGTCTGGTTCTGCATGAAGGTGAGAACAGTCCTGAGGCCTCTCTAGGTTTAGTATTTGGTATTTGATATGTAAATAACCCACCGGCTCAGCATGTGTCAGATATGAGCACAAAACTTCTCTGGTCTCAGGCCCTATTTCTACTTCCTCAACTCAGCATTGATTTTTGCCATATGCTTTATCCCAGGTTGCTGCCACACAGGGGCCCAGCCACCACCTACCAAATACTCCTGCTGCAATATCAACAGGCAGAGACCTAGGTTGCTCTTTTTTAAAAACAAATTGCAAGTTGGTTTACTTTCAAACATAACCCAGCCCAGAGATGGCTGCATCCTGGCAGCAGGGTAAAGGGGGTTTGAACTAAAAATGTTAAGAGACATCAATTTCTCCGTTAATAGCAGATTTTTCCCTTCTTCCTCCCCCTCGCTCAGGTTTGTAGCTGGCTACGTGTAGGGATATTTTGATTCCCACTTCTCAGGAAATTTCACGTGCATCTTGCTCTCAACAAGAGTGCCAGCGTTATGGCTCAGATCTCACACGTATGAGCACACACATGTGCACACACGGTTCCCTTGGAGGCAAACAACCAGTGTGGAAGAGTTTATCTCAGGGTGCTGAAGTTCCTCTGCAGCCTAGCTTTTGTTTTCCTCTGCAGGTAGTGCGAGAGTACGAGAGAGCCATCGTTTTCCGACTTGGGCATCTCCTTCCTGGCAGAGCCAGAGGGCCTGGTAAGACATTTGCTGAGCTCCCCCAGCCACTTCACGCCTGTCCTTCATGCTCTACCAAAGCCCACATGCTGGTGCCCACCAGGCAGGCACGGCCAGACAGGAGAGGTGATGTCTTTGCTCCTCTTAAGGGCCAGTAGCTTCTAATGACTATTCCTGTTCCAGAAGCAGCCTCAGAATTTGGGCCTATGTATTGCTGTTCCTTTGTGGTTCTGCGTGCCAAAGCCTCCTCTCTTCTCCAGAGCAGGAGGGGCAATTTGTGCGGTTCTGATGATCAGCAGCTGCCGCTCTCTTCCTCCCACAGGCCTTTTCTTTTTCATCCCCTGTCTGGACACATACCACAAGATAGACCTCCGCCTCAAAACCCTGGAGATCCCCTTCCATCAGGTATGGTTGACACCTCCTCTCTGTATTAATTTTTAGATCTCTTTAATGTGATACCTTACGGTTCCAGCCTTCCCTGCATAGAAAAGTTTGAGAAAAACTCAGAGCAACCCTAACACCTCAGAAACTGAAATACTGAGATCCAGAGGTTATATAGTTTAGCCAAGGTCAGTCAATAGCAGAGGTGGAAAACACAAACGCTCAACCATCCAGCCAGTCCTCACCACTGTCTTGTGTGCTTTTCTGTGCTACCTTAGAGTTGTCAGAACCAGGTCCATCTCCCCTAATGTCTCCCGCTTAGGTGGTGACCAAAGACATGGTTACCTTGGAAATAGACGCCATCTGCTACTACCGGTTGGAGAATGCCTCTCTTCTCCTCACCACCCTGGCCAGCATCTCCAGTGCCATCCAGCTGCTGGTGCAGACCACCACGAAGCGCCTCCTGGCACATCGAGCCTTCTCTGAACTTCTCTTGGAGAGGAAGAGCATCAGCCAGGAGATAAAGGTGCTTCCACAGGGGGGGAGACAGCAGAGCAAGGGGTGAGCTGAGGCTCAACGGAAGAAGCTCAGGTGGTCAGTCCCTCAGAATCACAGACACCGGTTTGCAGAAGGTTACAATAACAACATGCCTCTCCTTCACTGAAAAATGGGAGGTTTTTCTTCTGTTTAGGTTTTTTTTGACTCTGATCACTTTCTGGGACAGATATAGAGTGTGGGCACAGTGAGTAGCAGTGTGAGGGGCATGAAAGAACCACTTCAACCAGCTTCACCAGTGCTTTGTGATCCTCCTGCTTCAATACTTACCCCAGAGAGGACATCCCCACAAGAAATGATGAAACTGATTCTGTGAAATGTATTCTGCAGCCCGAGCGAGTTGCTGTAAACCCAGTATAGGTGGGATCTTCAGCAGCAGTTCTCGGCACATGGTGTTCTCTGCACATGACACATGTACATGATGATACCAGTCAGGAAAGGAATACTTCCTATGCAACTGAAATGGTTCCACACTTGAACCAGTATGGACTGGTTATACCGTGCTAAACCCCTGGGGAAAACACAAACCAGAAGTAAAGTCAGGGAGGTAATTTTATTTCTGAGGGCCTTACACAATAGCACACAAAACCTTATAAATCTGCCTGACAGTCCTGCCTGGAATTGATGTCCCTGCACTGTCTTAACTCCCTGTGAGGGGCCTAGGCCAGGGCTGGCATTCTCCCCATGCACTAAAAATATTCCTCTTCACAGGTGGCTTTGGATGCGGTCACAGGCTGCTGGGGGATCAAAGTGGAGAGAACAGAAATGTAGGTAGGAAATGCTGGTAGACAGGACTTGCCTGGTCCTTTGTAAGTGTCTTAGTCTTATGAGGAACGATTGAAGGAGCTGGGACTGTTTAGTTTGAGGAAGAGGAGGCTGAGGGGAGACCTCATCGCTCTCTCCAGCTCCCTGAAGGGACGTTGCAGAGAGGTTGGTGCTGGGCTCTTCTCACGGGTGACCCGCGATAGAACCAGAGGGAATGGTTCCAAACTACAACAGGGGAGGGTTAGACCAGATATTAGGTAAAAAAAATTTCCCAGCAATAGTAGTCAGCTCCTGGAATGGGCTGCCCAGGGAGGGGGTTGAGTCACCATCGCTGGATGTGTTTAAAGGGCGTTTAGATGTGGTGTTGGGGGAGATGGTTTAGGGGTGAACTTTGCAGAGCAGAGTTGACGGTTGGACTCGCTGATCCCAAGGGTCTTTTCCCACCTCAAAGATTCTGTGAGTCTGTGAGTGAACTGCTCTGTAGAGATGGACTGGTGAGCCCATTTCAAGCCTCAGATTGACCATCCAGTGCTGCCAGGAGACCCTAGAGCCCAGCTAACTGCTGTCCTTTACTTCCACAGTAACAACGTGCAGCTGCCTGCTGAGGTCCAGCAGTCCCTGGCTGTGGAAGCAGAGGCTCAGAGACAGGCCAAAGCAAGGGTATGCCACCTCTGAATACTTCTCATCTCCTTCCAAAGTGTCCCTCCTTCCTTTCCCACCCCTGGTTCAAGGTCTCTGAGACATGGTGTTCAGCATTCTTTGCACAAGCCCTGCCTGGGGGCTGCCCTCCCCAGTGCTTTTGCAGCAAGGGTGTACCCCATTGTGAGCCTTAATGGGCCCAGTAAAAACGAGTTAGACATGAGCTCCCAACGTTTTGGGAGCATTAAGAGTTCTACTACATGCTGCTATCTTCAGAGAGCAGGGACATTACAATCACACGGGCAATCTTCTGGTGGCAGCCCCTCACTGTAATGAACAGTCCATGCCTCCTTACTTCCAGCCTCACAGAAACCTTCTTTATTCCCCTGCTTGGTAGGTCATTGCTGCTGAGGGGGAAAAGGCGGCTTCTGAGTCCCTGCGGATGGCAGCTGAGATCCTGTCCAGCGCCCCTGCTGCTGCTCAGCTCCGTTACCTCCATGCGTTGCACTCCCTTACTGCAGAGAAACCCGCTGCTTTCATCTTGCCGTTGCCTTTGGATACCATGAACTTGGCCTCTCCAGCTACCCATAGCCCTCCGGCAGCGAGCAGCCTCCTCGCAGACATCACAAAGCTCCCAGAAAGCCAGAAAGACAAGAAGGACTCACCCATGCTCTAAGAGCTGTCCCAGAAGTGGTTGCCATGCTGTCCCTGGTCAGTCCTGCTCAGAGAGGAGCAAGAAGGCAGCCCACCAGCAGGTCCTGGTCCTGAGGCAGGAGAGAAGCCAGCCTGGGCCTGTAATATAAAGTGCGTTGTACATGGAAGAAGCCTCTGCTTGTTTTGGAAAAGGAAAAATATGGAGCGCAAGGAGCAGGGCTGGCATGTGTGTCAGCAGGAGATTGAGGGGTGTCGTCTGTTCTTCTTCACAGGGCCAAATAAATGCACCTTGACCCCCCTGGGGTCAGATCCATCCTGCCCCATCACCTTGTCAGGAAGGACAGATGAGCCCCTATGTACTTAAAGACCCCCATTCCCAAACAGAACAGCCAGGCAGGCTGGGTGGGAGCTCGATGGTTGAGGGGGCATGGAAAGTGGCCCAGCACACAGGCAGGGTGGTGGGTGCTGCCAGCCCGGTGGTTCTGCAATGAGGAAATGAGTTGGGTCCCCTGGTGTAGTGACAGAGTCAGCCAGGTTAGAAAAGACCTACAAGATCATCCAGTCCAACCTTGAACTCTAATCTTTATCACCCCTAAGTCCTGGAATTGGCACCCCAGTCACCACCCATGGGCATACGTACATACACACAGAGACAACCAAGGCATTTAGCCCAAGTGCGAAAACAGAAGAGGGTGAGGAGGCAAAGGCAGCCTCTGAGGCTTGCTGCATTCCTGGCAAGGTCCACCAGCTGTGCAGACAGACAGGCTGTGCTGCGGCTTGCTTCCACTGGGGGGGGAGGCAGGACAAGCCCTGAGCTTGTGAGCATCTCCAGACGTTTTAGAGGTGATCGGTTAACCAGCTCCCACCGAGCTGACGAGGGGGAATCCAGCACCGCTGGGGAAGCACTAGCTGAGAGCCTTCACAATAGTAAAGCTGCTTTGGTAACCTCCACACGCTAGGAAGGAACAGAGAAAGTCCTCAAAACCCTTCGAGTCCTCAAAACTTCTATATATCTCTCCTGCCAAAAGCTATTTGGAATGACCTCCAGATACTGCAATCCTTTTCCCTGGCAAGTGTATTTCCCCAACAAAGCTTTCCCCCCCCAGCATTAGACACTTTTAAGATCAGCTTGACAGGGCGCTGAGCCATCTCGTCTAGATCGTGCTTTTTCCAAGCAAGGTTGGACCAGATGGGCCTTGAGGTCCTTTCCAACGTGGTACTTGATGATCATACGGGGAACTGTCAAAGGAAATACACTTGGTTTCTCTGATCCTGGTGCCCTTTGGGTGGACATCAGCTCTGCTCCTGCCCTTTTACTTGACCTGCAGCATCTCCCCTTGTTTCAAAGCAGACCTCTCCTCACAACTTGTCCAGGTCCAATGCTCTGTTGCTGGTGGCCTGTGGCAGCCAAGGCAGAGGGCACTTTGTGGCCTTCCCTCCGTTGGCCATCATGCACACGCCTAGTAGGGATTGCCCAGTCAGTCACTCCTGTATTTCCACTCGTTTTTTCAGTCCGTCTTTGCCTGGTGGTAACACTCGTGCACCCCGACATGTCATCAGTGACACTGCTGTTAAATGGGCTGCGTCACGAGGATGGCCTCTATGTGCTGGCCTAACACTACTGCAAAGGACAAGGATCCCAGTTCTCCTGAGTACCACACATTGTGTTTGGCCAGCCCCTTCAGCTCCCCGGAGTCCCCTTCTCAACACTCAGTGCTCCCATAATACTCACTCTAGAAGTATTTGCCAGCCTTTTTACAGCAAGGACACCTGGCAAACCAGCCCCCTTACAAGTAGCTGGGAAGTGGGAAAAACCCACTTGTGAACTCCTCAGTGATCACACAAGCTGCAGGTGGAGCCTCACATCCAAATCATTGTGCCGCTAGAGCCCTCTCACGGGAGGGCAGCAGGAAGGCTGTTACTCCTGCTTGTGTGTCTGTAATAGATCTCAGTAGTGATCCACTCATGGAAAACCAGCTCTGGGAAGTGGAACAATCGAATCATCTTCCACTGGTGGACATGAGCTGTACAGTTACTTCTCTAAGGCTGGTTCTGGTTATTTCTCATGCTGTCTCCCCCTGCTTCCCAGCCTAAGGCAAAAGGATAATGCCACACAAAACGAGCTGCAGACGATCCTTTCTCTGAACACTTCCCTACCTGTGCTTCTCACTCCGTGTAAAACGGCCCATCTGGACCAAGGTTCCTTGGCGCATCAAGGACCAACACCTCCACAGATAATGTCTCAAAGGAGCAACACTTAGCTTGAGAACTGACTGTCGAGAGACACGCAGCACAGTGTCAGGGGACACAAATTACCCTGTTTGCATTCCTAGCTGCAGAAGTCAGGCATAGCTTTGTCAAGCGTGTAACAGAAGAGGCCAGTTATAGCTAAGAGCACCCTCAGTTCCAAAGAGCATGCCTCGGTCCTGCAGCATCTTCTCTCTTTTCCATATACAGAGCAGGTAGAAACTTGTCATTTTACCTTTAGGAGGTATTACATTCAAAGACCACGTGGAAAGAAAACATCATTTAAGAACGTACCTCAGGATTAGTGATATGCTTCCAACACAGAATTTACTCAGAGGGAGTTGAGAGGGGTTGTCGGCGCCGATGTACTACTTGCTCTTCCAAGCTAGGAGTGGGTCAAACGGCAGAGTCATGCTGAACCCAGGCAGCTCTGCTGGCTTTGCAGGGCTTTATAACTATGCAGACTGCCTCAGGCTGGGGACCTGACGGAGGCAGAAGTCCCAGGTGGGCACCTCACTTGACAATTCGCCCTGTTGAGTCTGGAGGGGTACTGCAGATGGGGAGCCAGAGGGCTCAGATGTCAAACACAGAAATGCCAGGAAGATAGGGCATTTAAATGCCATCCCGGTGTGCTGACCTGGTGAACTGGCATCATCTGAAGTCTGATTTTTGTGACCTTGGTTACAGGCAGTTCTCCAGTGGTAGCAATTTGAGAAAGGCCTTCAGAATCATTCACAAGCTTCATGATGCTTAACGCTGTCTGAAAGAAGGACAAAACCTTCAAACGAAGATTCAAAGACAAATAAAAATTTGTCCAAACAATTCTGTACAATTTATTGACTGACTAGTCAGCTGGTAACTGGATCATCTGAAGCCAAGGGGATGAAGAAGGTACCCACTATCAGATACACAACCAGGCCGTGCTGGCACCGAGAAAAAAAACCTTGATACAAGAGGAAAGAGGTGCAAAGGACTTACTCTCATGACCCAACAGGGATAAGGCAGAATGAGATAGAACAGCAAGAAGAGGTATTGATGAACACAAACAGGAGGCAAGCACAAGGCAAGGGCAGAGGAGGATGGTGCACAGGCAGGAGAGATGTGGGTAGAAGGTACCAAGGTAGCAGTGGTATTACAAGGAAGACAAGCTGTAAAGATAGTAGAGCTGTGGGACGAGGCAGAGAAGAACCAACACAGACGTGGAAGTGGTAGAGCCAGCTAGAATGTCACCATAAATGCTGAGATGGCACAGAGACGTTGGGATAGTGGATGAAGAGCAAGGCAGTGGGTTGAGGGTGAGATGCTGCTATGAATGGGTGCTAAGAAGCTATGCACTCCTTGCTGTTCTTTAATATTTGCTTTTTCTGGATCCCTGGGACTGGGCAGAGGTAGAAGCTTTGAGACTTGAGCACACCTCAACTTCTGAGACACTTTCTTGGAAACATTACTCTGAAAGAGAAACAAAACCACAAACCAAAGCTATTAAAAATACCGCACAGTAAAAATGTGCCCAAGGTATCACATTCTTAACAAGCAAATTATCCTCTCCTCCTGCTTTGATGTCAAGGAGGCAGGATACAATGAAGGACTAAGGGAAGAAGTTTTTATTCCCATTCTTTCTCCTTCTCCACACCCTACATCTGTGCAGATCCAGCTGAAAAAGGACACAAGGAAATGCTCTCACCCACAAAAAACCGCGACCTAAGGAACTCACTGCCACACTGTATGGGCAAGATCAGTAGGTCAGTAGTGTTTGAAGAACTCCTGAAGACAGCAAAAGTGTCTTGTGCTATAAACACAAAAGATCTGTGGCCTCTGAGAGTGAAGAGGTCTGGAACATTATTTCCTTTTTACCCCAGAGCCAGTGATCCTAAACAGATCTTCTTGGCTATCACAGGAAACACTCACTTACACGGAAGATGAAGTCAGTCACAGCGATCTCCTACGTATAGATCCTGTGTCATAGGTCAAAATCAAACAAAACGACTTTCTCTCAAAATCAGGCCACGTTCAGCAGTTCTTTCCGTCTTTGTCAGAGGCCAAGCGAGAAGGCTTTTAACATCATTCTAGATAAAGTGCCTCCACAAAACCCTGGAATGTGCCCAGGATGAAAGGGTCCTTCACTAAACAGGAGATGAATGAGGTGTCCTCAAAGACTGCCTCCCTCCCTGAGTCTGGGAGAGGGTGCAGAATATTGATTCTCCTGACCTTGCCCTTCTTTGTGTGTTGCTTCTGGGAGGACTTTCTCCTCTTTCTCCCGCTCACTCTCTAGCTCTTTGATTCTCTGCAGAGCTTCTTCCAGTTTCAATTCAAGACCTTCAGATCTCTCCTCTGCATTATGAGCACGCATCTCTGTTTCTCTGAAACACAAAAGCAAAGATAATGCTGAAATCTGAAATCTAAGCAGCTGCTGGCAGGGTACATAAGAGAAAGATTTGGAAAGCTGAAGTCTTTGGTGAGATTGTCTGACTCTATAAAACACATTTACGTTCTCAGAGAAGGGCATTGTTAAAAGATCTGTAAAGGACTTCGTGGCACATCTATGTAAAGCCCGCAAACTGAATTAATTTTACAACTCGGTGTTTGCTAGCAAAGGGTGAGATGCTGATCCTCATTGTGCATGGACAGATACAGAGCAGAGTCAGTGCTATTAGGAAGGCTATTGAGATGGGGTTACCCGGGATAACGCAAGCTCACAGACAAAGCCAGGAGCATGAGGGAGTGTAATGCAGCATGCCCAAGGCTGCTTAGGCATGGAAGAAGTCATTACCAAACACACACCTTGACATGATTCTGCACGGATACACTCTGGTGTCCCTTCCTTATGCTCCCCATGCTTAGGCACAACATTGCATGGCTGTAGCCACCAAGCTCCTGGGCACTAGCAGGCCCTGGAGGTACTCAGCTGCATTCACACAGCACCCTACAAGTGCTAGCAGGACCTGAAGTTTTAAGAAGTCTTGCAGAAAACCCGTCATGAGAACCTTCACAATGTACCTCATGAGTATGCAAAACAGAAAATCTGCACACAGGAAAAGGACAGCTGACATGGGTCATGTCTTGAGCTAACATAAATCACAGTCAACAGCCTATGACAATCAGAATGGAAGGAAATCCCAAATGAAGCCGACAGATAGTACTGATAACCAACAGACAGATGGATGAAGCAGACCCTTATCAGAGAGCAGAACGGGCACTTGCCGTGGGTGAAACCCTGCCCTGCTTATGCCTCCAGTGCAGGACCAGTACTCACAGGAGCTGAGCTTGTAGATGTTCCAGCATTGCCAGGGTTTCAAACTCTTTCTGAGAAAAGGAAGTCGACGACTTGGTGGCAGTCATCTCCCTCTGGTTGGGAAGAGCAAAACCTTCTGTAAGTCACTGTGAAACAAACAATGCTGCATTTCGTCTGCGGCACGTGCCTGGTTTGTGCCCGGTTGGTGCTGGAGTCTCAGTGTACAGTCACAGCGTAGACAAGAGTAGTATCAGCAAAACATGTAAAATCATAGGCTAGCTCAGGCAGCTGAACTGATCTTGGTATTAAAAATAGGCTAAAATTCTTTTCTGACTCAAACATCAAAGTCTCACTGGCTCATAGTCTTGGGTTGCTGTTGCATTCACTGGGCTACAGAAGTTGGTGATGGCTGTAGCCTGACCAGGAGCAAAAAACCCAACAAAACAGTATTCAGATAACAGCAAAAGGCTGTTCCTTGCAGGGTCCAACAGGTATAAGTCATCTGAAGAAGACAACCAGGGTTTTTCTGTGAAAGCAGCCTGCTGAAAGGCTCCTACTCTAAGCTTTGGAAGGTAACTGTGATTTTCAGTGATTCACTTCTACAAAACAAATCCAAGCCGTAAAGAAACTGTCCTGTGTCTCCCACTGTCACTCTGCGCTAGCTGCCCACCTCTAAAGCAGGAAAGGGAAGCCACACTCAGAAATGCAGCACATTTAAGGAGTGGGACTATCCAGTGACAGTTTGCTCAAGATCCACAAATCCCGTACACCTCTAGGCTCCACTCTGAATGACTGACTGGCCAGGGAGTGACTGCAAAAGACAGGCCCCACGACTTCTGAAGAGCACCATTCCAAAGGCAAGTGAAGAAAACAAAGACTTAGGAGGCCAAAACAACCTGAACTTCTTGCTTCCCTGTTGTTGTGGGTTCTCCCTGAATCTCTCAACCCTCTTCAACTCTTCCTGTGTGCCCAGCACCAAACTATTTTCACTATCCCAGCCTCTGCAGATGGTCCTGGTTCAGGCTACACCCGTCGCATCACCCACTACTGGTCCCACAAAAGTCCCAGGGTTGTCGCAGTGACGCATGGGTCAGGAGGACAAATTGCAGCTGTGGTAACTGTGCTAACAATTATTTAAGAGTGTAAAAAGAGAGGAATCAGAGAGAGCACCAGCACCTTGCACTGCCCCAGCATGTCTGACACAAGTGTTAAAGCAGATCTCATAACAGACTCTGACTAGAGAGCTAAAACCCAGCTCCAATCCGCTGCCAACAGGCTAAAACCATCGGTGTGCCAGAGGCTCCTACCCCAATAACCGACATGATGCCTGACTTCAGAGACTTCAGGTGGATGTTGGAGTCATGTCCTATATATCTGATCACGTCTGCAGTAGCTTCATTGTCCTCAGTCACATAATCTGTACCAGCATCTGGCTGCTGCTGCGAGAGAAAAGGAACCTGTAAGGCCACGTTTCACATGTCATACACCAAGCAATAATTCAGAAGGCCCTGCTGGAAAGCAGCAGATTCCAGCTACCTCAGTCACCTGCATAATAGCAATTTTCTCCTTGACTTCTAATGTTTCTTCCTCTGTTACAGGTTTCCTGCTGCTGCTGGCATCTTCAACTTCAGGCTCCTCCCGAGTTGAAGAAACGGTAGCGTCCCCAAGCTTAACCTTCAGCTGCGATTCCTGTAAGGCACCATGAGGATCAGGTGAGTAGCATGGTCCCTTTGTCCATCCAGATAACCTAGGCAAAGCTCACTGGTCTCTGATTTTCTCTTGCACGTCCTTAGACTTGGACTTCAGCCAGCTAGGAGAGTCCTGAATAGAAATACATTTAAAGTCACCAATGAATGTGCTAATTACTAAACATCACATGAGCAGGACTCTCTGTGGCACACCCGATGGCAGCGAGAAAAAGAGAGGCAGCACGTGAGCTACAGCACTGACTGTGCACAAAGTGATGAACAATATAATTTGGCTTGGGGGTTGAGTTCAGACGTGATGCAAACGAGCTGTTCGAGACAGGAAATCTAAATCCATTTCCTCATCATCTGAATTTAACCTGTTTTGCATGAAAGTAGACAGACGGCAAGCCAACCCTTGTCACAGGTGGTCTCAGATATCCATCTAGCCACATAAAGAGTTAAACTCTGGTTGCCTGGGTAAGGCAACCACCAGTATCCAGCCAAAGTCCAACCCAGTGGGTGATGCAAAGCTATCACACATCAAGGGGAACTGGTCCACCAGTGTGGGAAAACCTCTTAGCTCCACTGAAGCTCTGGTTTTTCCTTAGACCTGTGCTTACAAGAAGCTCTGTGATTCTTAACCAGTTTACAGTCATAAAATCTCATAGTTCTTAGTGGCTGTTCTGAGTGTGTGCAGGTCTCCACGCAAAACCTTCCCTCAAACTGAACTGTAGCTACTTCCTTAAGGAGAAGTTTGGAAGCAGACCTTGATTTAAACTAGTTCAACCTAGAACAGCAAATGCAGTCTATAGATACCTCCGATCCAAACAGGTTTCTCGCGTTTTTTAAATCGGGAAAAGCGCCGTTGATCTCTGAGAGGAGAAGACTACATGCTTGAATCCAGCTATGGCATTCAGTCTGGGAAGACATAAGAGAAAATTTTTATTCAGGGATTATTGAGCAGAAAAAAATAGCTGCTACCATATTCAGTCAGTCAGTTAAATAATTTGGCCTTTTTGTCTTTATCTGTTCCAGGGACCTTATTTGGACCCTTCCACCCTCACCCTACAAAGGGAAAGGAAGACACACTTCTCCAAGTTTTCAGACACAGCATCTGTCAACAAGCTCCTCATCAGGCCAGTGCAGAACATCTCTGACACAGCCACTGCCCCAGCCCATGTGGGGAGAAATGAGTGTAAATCCCAGGGGTTAATTTTTCACTCGCTAAGGTAATGCAGAACAGAAGCGCAAGCATTTGCAGACCTTTCAGAAGCTTCTTACATTCCTTGAAGCAAAGCCATTTGCCCTGTGCTGAAGGAAGTCTGGGGCTTCAGGAAGGGTCTACCTCTTGCATTCCTAAAGCATAGGCAAAGCATGGCTAAACGCTGGCAATGACAGGGGGAGCAACTAAGGGTGTTGCCTCCAAGCGTAGAGGAAGGAGGTGGTAGCTCTGCAAGAAATTTTGGCTGCATCTCTATAAAGGTTTATTGCACCAAGTGCCTCCAGGAACTCCTAAGCACTGCTCAAGTCTGCATGGTACATGGCTCTGAAACTTCGAACTAGAGGTGCATCTACTGCCACTCTAAAGCCCTGACATAAACTGAGCATGACCTGACCCAGTTTTATTGGCTTTCTAGAACTGCGGAGTCAGTAGGAAACTTGAGGGACCAGGGTAACCCATTGGAGCAGCAGGAGTCTTCCTACTAGTTGAAACCCTCACATGTATATTTCTCTACCTTCTGCACAGCAACTGCAGGCTCATCTACCCCAGACCTAGACAGCTGGAAACGCAGGCACCTTTTACCTTGATCTTATTCAGCTCCCGCAGCTCAAAATCAGCTTCTAAATCCATCTCAGACTGTTTCTTTCGAACAATTGCATTGACAATCTCACGGCAGGAGCTGCAAAGATGCAGAATGTCATCAGCCCTGCAGGAGTGCCCTTGAGTGCTTCATATCACAGAATCATTTCAGTAGGAAAAAAACTCCTTCAGGCAGGAGCCCACTGCTGTCAGCAAGGCACAGGAGCTCTCTGCAGACCTCTGCACTAGAAGAGCAATCCTAACCTGCCTCACTCATGCAGTGAGCTCCTGAACCGCTTCCAGAGCAGTTGTGTGAGTGCAGGTCCTGAATCAGGTGGAAGCTTTGCTTCAGGTGACCTGACCTGCAGACTCGCTGCTTGAGCTGCCCTTACATCCTCCAGGGGTCATCGTCACAAGTGTGGGCAGAACCCACGCAAGCAGGTTTGATAGCAGGACTAGGTATAAAGCAGGGACTGACTTTCTATTTAGGTGTTTCTGTCTCACTAGGCTCCCTACACATCCCAGCAAGGCCCATTTAAGACATGGGAAAAGATCCAAGGACAACCAAATGGGATCTGTTGCCATGATCAATCTTTCAGCACACTACACATTTTTTTCTTGAGAAAACCCCCCCAGGTGAAGTTGAAAACCTCTGCTGATACCTGACGACAAAATCAGAGAGTCTGTCCGTTTCTGCAATCAGATCTTCAGCTTCGTGCTGCAGTTTATAAGCCCCTAGAAGTTTGAGCTCCTTGTCTGTCTCAGCGCCTGACTCTTGCCACGAGGGACACTCCCAGGACAAGCGGTCTGCTGTCATGAGTCTCAGCAGATTCACCAGCCACAGGGTCTGGTTTTGGTGCAGTTCAGTCACCTGCATAAAACATCAGAGTAAATCTAAACCGGTAATGAGTGCCTGGTCTCACCACGTACCCTGAAGTCAGTGTATTTCATGTAAATGAATGTCCCTACCTAATTCAGTTTGCAAACTGACCTAATGACAGAAATATTTGGTTTTACCATTTTTCTTCCCATATTCATTCCCATTACAAACACATCTTTTCCTACCACGGATCCCTCCTCCTCCCAGTTCTTATTTAGGATCCTGTGCTACTTATCAGCCACGTGGCACTTTCTCTTTCCCAGAATTCAGCAACAAAGCAAAAATCACACACCACACTTGGGGAACATTTCAGAAATGCATAGTGAGAGCCTCTGGTCTACAATCCCAGGAGAAAGAAGGAAAACGACATGGAGCTAGCAGCTGCAAGAGCTCTCTGAACAGGAAATATAGATGTTATTCCAGAGGAAATGCTCACTAAAGGTGAAACACTAAAATGGTGTTCGTGCACTGTATAGGAGGCCTTACAGCTATTTTTAGAGGACTTCTCCTCTGCTTCTCTGGCTGCAAGACAAAAGCCACAACTCAAACAGAAAAAAAAGGTGTTGAAAGAGAAACAAGCTGTCCTCACAACTGCGCTCTGGCCAGATGGCAGTTAAAGGAAAGACTGAATTCTAGATATGGTGCTTTTATCCCTAGCAGTTTCAGGCTTGCACTTACTTTTTCATTGAGATGCTTGATATCCTTCTCAACCTCAGTATTCACGGACAGAACCCATTGCTGAATCATCTGAAAAAATTCTTTAGGTACCACTCTGCAAAAAGACAAACACAACAAACCCAGAAACAAAGTGACCTCTAGTGCACCAAACCTGAGAATCTCCTGTCTCAAAAACACCTTTTGCTTCCCAACTCAAGGGAAATGACACATCTTAGCGCACCATATGCTGGGAACATGATACAGACCGTGTTGTTCATGCTATAGTTGTGGGCAAACTTGGCATTTGCGAGTAATCTCTTATGTAGATATGTTACGCACGTGCTCTGCAAGTCATTTATTTCCTGATGATATTTACCAAAAACAAGGGTGCACCACGAGGAGGAATATGCCCCCGCAAATCTGACTGTAAATGAGTCACATAACTGGGGTTTTCTTCAAATGTCAAGATTCCCAAAGCAGGTGGCAGTTCTGAGGGAGACGATGATGTTCCAAGAGCGATATTGAAGCCACCAACCGTTTCCACAGCTACTGCCAAATCAAAGCAAATGAAAGGCAGTTGCCAATCATTTTAACACTTCAGCTGATCGCATTTGTCCCGCAGTCAGTTTCCTGTGCCAGAGTCCCCACAAAAGAACATTTTTCTAACGAGTGTAGTTTAAGGCCAGCCCAGACACGATTAACACCTCTGTCCTTACGGGAAATGTGGTTTCTTTTTACTCCCAGCTTCTTGCAACTGGCTGGAGCCTATACAGCTCATCACTGCATTCGCCTGGGCCAGCCACGCAGGAATCTTGTGATAAAATGCCCGCAGCTCAGCATTGTGTGCGCCAGAACCTCGGTTCGGCTTTTGCACCTTGAATAACCAATCTTCCATACTTCTCACCAAAGCTGTCAAAAACTTAGCTGTGCCTGCAGGGGGAGAAAAATATGAACCTTTAATTGCAATTCTTTCAGCCAACAAAAGCTAAGCTGAATTCAAAGAGGGCTGCCAAGAGGGATAAACAGCCTGTGTGGGAACTGGCTACCCTTAGGACTAAGAATGAGCTGTTTAGTAAGTACTCACTTCAGAGCAGCCTCAAAGAAAGTGGGCTTGATTTGAAGCCCTGACTTTCTTTCTTGTCTGGGCAGATTTGGCTGCCTCATTGCATAAAGGCTTAACGTAAGTAACTCTTTTTAAAACAGCTTGGCAGCTACAATCCAAATCTTCAAAGACACAGGGGCTACAGTACACACGGAGGTGCAAAAGGCCTGGACAAGGTAGGAAATTCCTTGTTCGTTCACTCATCTGGCACATGCTGATGGATATTCTTTGTTTGTCGGGGAATATGCTTTAAATGTAACAATGCTTGCTCTTGATACCCAGCCTTCAAAGGCTCTTCAAATCCTGGTAAGGTCTTGGCCTCCACACCAACTTATAGCTGTCCTGGTTTGCGTTAGAACCCGGTTGCCCTGACCCTAAACTGTGACAATAGCAAGGACAGCATGTTAAGCACACGGAGGTGATGACAATTTTTGTAATAGCTCCATGATTTTGATGCATGGCTTAGTTTCCCCTCTGTACAGGTGTGAAATAGAACTGGTTAACTTCTCCACACTGGGAGAAGCGCAGCGAAACAGTGTTGGGATGTCCCAGCCTGGTAAGAAAGGGCGGAGGTTACCCTCTGCAGGATAGAACCTTTCAGAGCACACAACATGAGCCCCACAACTGAACATGAGCTTTTAAAGACCAGGAGGCCAAGAAGAAGTAGTAGGAATGATTTTAAGTTTTCCTGCCATGCAGCATCAACTTCAGAGCAAAGAAGGAAAGAGGTGGGTACTAGAAGGGCCTAGGTTGAAGGAGAATAGTCACTTCTGATCGCTTACGTATGGTTTGGCCATATTAGCCCTTACACAGTAGTCTGGATCCTTATTAAATAGTGGCTTGCTTTGGGAAGGCTGTCTGTGTCATTGCATTTAGCTTATAAACTGAATTGAGCCCCCAGCAAAAGAGAAGACCTAACTGGAGCTCACTGGAGAGGTCACTCTAGTCCTGAGCACCAAATTCAGAGTCAAAAACCATCGTCTTCTCAGAAAGCAAGTATACTGTGAAGGCTTTGAGCAGTAGTCAAGGAAGACTGAATAAAAGCGAAGACTTTAAGCTAAACCTTACAGATTTCATATAAGTCCTCTCTTCTGTCTCCTGTCTAAAACAATCTCATATCTCATTGTTCCCTCTGCATCTCTAACCCTTGTCATCAAATAACAAACCCTTTGTATTTCTGGCACATGCTGCTGGAGAAGAGATAATCAGATCTCAGAAGATAATAAATACTTGAGGGAACTGAGGACCATTGCATTGCAGGACATAGTTACCATGTTCTTAGTACTGTCTCTTACCTGTTCTTTACGAGCTCTTTAATTTTCACTGTTTCTTGCGAGAGATGCAGCAAAAGGAGAAGGGATACCTTGTCTTTGCGACTGAGAGGCCATTACATTACAGCTCAAAAATGAATCCAAGCCATTCAAAATACACTGCCTTGTACGGATCAAGAGAATATCTTTCCCATGGTGGCGTACCCAAAGCTTTTGTTAAAATAAAATCAAACAAGCTTCAATCCCTTTTTCTGGACTTTACTTGTTGATGTAATTTTGGATCAGGCGCCAGTGCTGTGCTGCCTTGCCCTTTCTTCAGATTATGACTAACTATTGAGGCTTCTGACAATCTGCCGTTAACTTTTTGCCTTAACTGGTGTCTGGCCAATTGTGGTCCCATTTCTCCTCTTTTCTCTCACTTTCTAGTAAGAACTACTGGGAATATATATTTTGTTTAGCTTTCTCTTAGGATGGACAGACTAATCCTTCCATCCGAGCTCTTTCAGGGGGCTGAAATATAACATAAGTTAACAAAAGCAAAAGCACAGGATAACCCCAAGTGGAAGAATAAGATGACAGCACGAGAAGCATCTTGGCAAACATGAGCAGAAGTTCCTGACAGCACACGTTCAGTTTAGTTTCAGTTTGCTAAAGGGAAATAAGATGATTAAAAAACATCAGAGATGAAACAATTCCGGAATCAGAAATGAGTCAAGGTCTTGCAGAGGCAAAGGTTGAGAAAGTTAGTTGCAAATTACCCAACAATTGTTTGTTATCTTACACAGGACCTGATAACTTTATATCAACAAAGAAAACATTTACATACTTTACTATCAGGGCAATTCGATATCTAGATTAAGATAACTCTGCATCAGTGACAAGCTAATAAAGGCAAGTATTACCCCCTGAGATGGTGTTATCTGGTTGATGATCTTCAAAGGGATGTTTTACTTTGCATTTTAAACATTTATCCTTTCCTTTTCCATTTATTTTGTTTTCCATAAATATCCACATAATGACAAACCACCCACGCTCCCTCTGAATATAACACGACTTCCCTCTGTCATATCTGTGTTGCATGTTCTTTGCACTGTACCGCATGGAAAAAATCAGGTATTCTTTTTCCGTGTGAGTGCCAGCTGAGCTTCTTGGAGTTTACCCCTTGAATGCTCTTGACGTTAGCTTTGGAAAAGGCCAGTACAGATTATATCAATTCATCTTTTATTTTCTGCTACTTCCCTGGCACCCTCAAGGAAAAACTGAACTGCAAAGCTGGTCATTCCTTACCATTATTCCCAGTCATCCGAACACTGTATTGCTGGTAGAGCTCACATGCTCTTTGGTTTATTTCTTTCAGGGTAGCATGCTCTGGAGGCAATGAGCCAGCAAAGTCCCGGTGTCGATTCAGCACTGTTTGTCCCAGCTTCCTCCAGTGCTCCTGGAGGCTGGAAATGCTCTTCAGACTTTCCATAGTTTTTAGGTGCGCTTCCCCTTCATACTGCTGCAGGTCTTCTTCTAGCATCTGAAAGAAAAGTAGCAAGCTTGCTCTTCCCTCCAAAGTCGGACCACCCCTCAGCTGCAACAGCAAGGTGATTGAAGTCAGGTAAGAGAAGTGCGAGGAATCCAGGAGCACAAAGATGTCACTGTGAGTAGATAGCCTGTTGGTGACAGTTCTAGTGCTTCTACAGGTTAATATCATTTATCCGTCACCAGAGCTGTTGGCCAGACAGTGCTCAAATGCACAACTAAGTTTAATGCACCAGCTGAACCATGTACTGGTTGATTATAACTTCTCATGTGTAGACTCTTAGCTTAAGCTTCAGCACAAAAGATTGAGCTGGTGGGTGTTCGTTCACATCTGTGATGGGCATAGATGCTTCCTGGTGCTCAGCTAACACATGGTAATTTGCTGAGCAGGCACCACTTAATAATATGTCCAACCCCCCAAAATCTTACATTTATCAATCTCTTGATATCTTGTAGGATTTCATCCAGTAGGTTTTCATCCATCAGAGAGGAGCTAAAGCAGAGGAGAAAAAGGGATGAGAGCTTAGAGAAAAAACTCCTTCAGTAGCCAATGTAAAAACAAGAGTCAAGATGGACTCTACACACACCAAGTTTGTGATACCAATTGTAAATTGAAAGAAAAGTAAAAACCAGCAGGCCCGACTCAAACAGGGAGTTTTGTTCTTTCAATGCAGTGCAAACACCGGGTGTCAGTTAGGAAAAGGTTACTTCCCACACAGATGAAAAACAAATTCCAGCACATATTGAAAATTCAGGCGTTGTTAACTCTATGACTGAAATCTATAAAGTGTTGCCTTTTGCTAAGGCACTCAGCATGTGCGTTTCTGCATTTGGTACTTGCATTTCTGGATGGTTTTATTTAATATGTCACAATGGGCTAACAAAAAGCCTTCAAAATGTATCACCTTAACATACGAAATGGCTTTGCAACCTCATGTCTCTCAGAGTCTCACTTTGTACATGAAAGAATCAAACACTTTACTGAAGCATCAATGCGTGTGCATTCAAGTTAAATTGAACCAAAATAAACAGAAGAATTCTGTTCTAGCACGGACAGCTGCAGAAAGGACACTGGTTCCTTGCTCCACTGAATTCAACCACAAACCCACAGCTTCTCTTTGGAGCTACCGTTAGGGATGTGATTATCAAAAGACACGTGTGCTGCGCAGTGGAAAGGCGAAAAGTAGAGCAGTGAGGGATGTGCCGATTGCTCCAAATCTCACTGCACATGAGAGTCAGTGCACATTTTGCACTGGGCCAGTGAGACCTGCTGTCATGAGGCAAAGGTTGAGAGAGTTGACTGCTCCCCTTGATCCCTCTGGACCACTCACAAGTCAATGTTTTGGAAGTACTGAAGGTGTTTGTTGAGGCTGCTGCAGACAATTTGCAGTTTTCCTTGGCTAGACTCCTCAGAACGCTCTATTTCTGCTCCAATATAACCCAACCTCTCTCTGAACTGCTCAATCTCTTCCTGCAGATCAGCCAGGTCTCCCATGTCCTGTTGAGCAAGAGGGAGGGAAAAGGGATGGTTGTTGTGATTAATTTGATCTGAGATGGAGGAATTCTCCCTTTGCCCTAGCTGCTTTGAGAGAGGTGTGGGAAATGTCTGTAATCCACAGCACGGCCCTCACAAACCCTCTGAGACAGGCTGATCCTCCCTAGGCTTTCCAGAACTGAGCGCTGGACTCCTTGTTGCCTGCATGCTGCCGAGAGACCGTGCAGTCCCATGCATGTGAGGCCAAAATTCCACTGGCCTGGATCTGTTTTGGTTTTATGGAGAAGAAATGGGGTGAGAGAAGAAAGACCCAAAGAAAAAATGAAAAAAGGGAACAGGGGACACCAAAAAAAAAAAAAAAGAGAGAGACATTTATGGTAGAAAAGAGGGGACACATTAATGAGAAAGAGAAGCAGAGAGTGGACTGATTCAAATTTTCATGCTCATTTGAAAATAAACCAAGATATGAAAGTTCAAATAATAGCCAAAGCACCAAATGCTTTACTGAGGACCACAGAACTACAAAACCCACACATAGACACATTTCGAACAGGTACCCACCACAGACAGGTCCCCACCTTAGAGGCCAAGAGGGCTATGAAATGCTTGAGAACAGTGGTCAGTGTCTTTCCGCTAACACTGAGCTTGCGAATCAGTGTGAGCTGGTTTCTGTCTATTATCTGAAAAAAGAGAAAAGTTATTCTTTGGACTGTTTTCTTCTGACGGGAGAGGCACACAACAGTAACACCGGAGCTTTGCCATCAATGAGATGGGGCTCAAGCAGTCTCCCAGAAATTCTGCTAACAGATTTTAAATTTGAATGGGATAAAGTGGGGGATCACAAAGAAGGGGAACACGCAAACAAGGAAGTGCAGACTTAACCAAGAACAATATTTTTGTGAGAAAGTGTAAGGAATCTTTAGAATAATAGAATAGAGTCTTGCTATGACACTTTTAATTGTGAGGAACAAGAAACTTTTAAGTCAAACCACTCTCTGAATGGAAATATTAATGTCACAAAAGTTCTTCCTGCACAGAACCTGGAGATGCCAAAAATGCTGTGCGAATTAACCGGTTTCCGGTTAAAAACCATACATGTGAAATAAAACAGATCTGAGGAAGTGATGTCAGGGGAGGTATGAGATGTGCTACTACCCAACCGTGTCGAGTAAAAATGTTCTTTGAGATGAAATCTGCCCGTGGAACAAGACCGTGAGCTGTGATGATTTATACCTTGCAATGTGCAACTGATCTCCTGCACCAACCTTCAGAGCCAGGTCATATGCAGCTGAGTTCCAAATATCTCTCTCTTGGGCTAGCAGCAGAACTTCCTCTTCCAGTCGTTTTCTCTGTAACTCGTATAACTTCCGATAGTCTTCAAAAAGGCTAGAAGAAAGGAAAGACAATGAAATACATGGACCTGTGTTTCTCATTCACGTTTACAGTCTTTCTTCTAGTTCCTAAAGCTTTTCTTAGACATTTCCTCTTCCCTCTTCCCTCCTCAGTCACCTCCCATGTACCCTGGAAATTCCAGGTGCTCTTCCCCAAGCCCCTACAATGCTTTTCTGTTGATACTCCTGTTGTGGGTTTCCAATCAGTACGAACACGTATCTGCTGAGACCAGACTAGCTTCACGACAAGATTCCTCTAAGTAAATCTGTGTGCCTACTGGCTCGCCACAGCCCAAACCAACTACCAAAATCCCTGATTTCTTAGGTATCTGAGGATGTCTGCAGGTCCCTCAGAAGTTCAGAGCTGCAGACCCTGCCAGGCTATGAAGAGCTCATTGGGTGTGAATGCGGAGTGAAGAGAAGGGAATGCCAGCACCCGAGCAACAAATGCAACTTCCATGACTTAAAACTAGAAACAGCTTAGAACAGCTTTCTATCCTCTCGAGGAGTTTAGGATTTAGAGCAAAAATAATGGCATTTGTCCTAAACAGCCAGGCTCTCTCCTAAAAGGAAACCAGTCCTCATCTCTCCACCCAAACAGCCCCAGGAGAATGGTACCAGCATGCTGCAGTTATGTCCCAACCTCAAGTTGGAAAACAGCTTACTTTACACTCTCCTTCTGCTCCTGCATGGCTGCAGCTAGATCCTTTTGAGCTTTTTCTGCTTCTCTGGTCATCTTGCAGTCACGCTCTTGTACCTCACGCAGCTCACTGAAACAGCAAGGAACAAGTCTTAATGCCACTAAGCCCAACCCAAAGGTCTACTCTGGCAAGCACAGACTGGTGGGCTATCATGCAGAGCTCTATTGCTCCAGCACAATCATCTCACTGTACAGGTGAAAAGCATCTTTGAAGACCTCCTCTTCCCACGCACACAAGTTGCTCCAACAACCCCAATCTGCAGTCTCCCACCAAGGAATCTGCAGCATGCTAAGGAAAGGAGGTGGCTCTGACATTATTTGGCACTAAGAAGGTGCAGTGAGGGTGTGAGAAGGCTCAAGGTTGGTCGCTGTAGCTCTCCTTCAAATCACAATTCTGTCTTCCTGTTCCTATGCAGGGACCATTAGAAAACTGAACAAAATCAATGGACTAAGCCTAGGGCATAGAGAAAATTTCTTAGGATCAGGCAGGATTCAGACCTGGACAGCTGTTCAATAGATTCTTTAAAACAGAGTAGTTCTTCTATAACACGTCTGTTGACCAGCCGCTGTGCCATCATGTTTTTGTAGAGGGTCTTCATCTGTTCAGGAATTCGCTCCATGAGATCCACGTACCTCTGTCTGCAGTAAAAGGAGTGGAAAAGGGGATTTACCTGAGAGTGAAGATCTATACCATCTGAGGACTCTTATCTTTTCACTGCACAGAAGCTAGCTGGAAGGCAGTCTTTTGGGGTGTTTGGACTGGGGATTTTAAACACTCTAGAACAATTTAGTTGCTACAAATGGTGGTAAGCTGAGCATGGGAACCATGGCCATGAGGGAAATACGACCTCTTCTATGTGGGAAAACACCCACTGAATGTCACACCAATAAAGTGTTCACGCTGTAAAATGTGACAGTGCCACCGAGTTCAAGCTTCGGGTTACCTAACAGAGGCTCGTTAGCCCTGGCTGTTAAGTAGGCAGGGAAATCTGATTTCAGCCCCGGCATCAGAGCCCACACCAGTCACACCGCGATGGGCTAGCTTTGCTGGGCACGGACACCAAGAATGACCTGCAATAGCTAATGCCACTCCTAAGAGGACACTGCCAGAAATCAAGAGGAGTAAGGATTGGCTAATGACGACCTGAGCTTCGAAAGCAGCTGTCCTCTCTCCACGCAGCCCACGCTGACCTGCCGAATCAGCTCATGGAAAACGATGTTGTAGATGTTCTGCTCCGCCTTCATGAGCTCCAGTGCGTTGTGCAGCTGACAAAACAGGCGAGAAAAATCACAGCCTTGCTGAGCCTGGCCAGCCTACTCCTTTAGAGTAGATCTGTCATTTCTTCTAAGCCTCAGCAGTTTCCCTTTGAGGACAAGATACTACTAAATATAGAAAGAGAAAAGGAACGAGCTGCCTGCATGCATTCAGAGGCTCCTTTTCGAACATGTTGTGCACTATCCCGAGTACTCTCCCATCAACATCCGTAGGAGCTTCTCTGCTCATTGCAGCTGGAGTTCCTGCATTTTCCAAAACTCATTCTCCATCATCATGCAGGAATGACAGAAAATAAGGCAAAGCAAGATGCAGAAGTGCTTTGACATTGGCTTTTTAGGCATATGAAAGTTTCCAACAGTCTCTCTCCTAACAAAGAGATGATACAACTACTGCCTTTGTTCCTCCATAGTAATAACGCCAAATGCATTCCTTTCTGACATTTTTGCCAGAAATGCAACTTCTTACATCAGTTTGTTCTTTGTTGATCAGACAAAGATAAAGAGAAGCTGAGATGAAGAAAGCCCTGGTTATTACAGGACCTACAAACAGCTGGCTTGGGCAGAAAGTAGCTTCTAGCAGGTACCTTAAGGACAACAGGAGTAAACAACAGGAGAAACAGGATGATATTTTTCTGGGTATAAGAAAGTTACCCGGGTACAAGCGAGTTACCCACCTGGGAAGGTCCTGTTACTCTGATTAGCTTGTCTACTCCAGCTTTTTCCAACATGCTGTCCATCATCTCCATCAGCTGGATGACCTCTAACCTCCCAGAAGGTTTTCTGACAGACCAGGAAGAGACATATCATTATCGTGCACAATACATTATCTTATTTTCCCAAGAAATGAAATTCAAACAGTTGGTTTCTCACAACAACAACAAAAAACCTTTGTGCTGGGTGGTACTTACGTGGACGGGAACAGCCGCAGTTTCTTTTCACGGTCTTCAAGCAACGTTGTGTATTTACTGAAATGAATAAAGGAACAAATGTTATAACTCAATTAGGAAGCAATCCTTCCAGTGCTAGCTAAAGGATCCTGCTTTCTCCTTCAATCTCCCTACTGCATATACAAGCTGATGAAGGTTGGAGAGGCAGAGAAGCGTCTACAGAGTTGCTCTTCAGTGGGAGCACCCAGAGCCTAACATGAGAATTGGACCTTCTGCAGGTGTTCCTCCAGCTGCAGCTCCTTCTTCTTGCTACTACCAATAGAAATCATGTAGGAATCTTTTTGCTTTAAGACCTCTCATGGTACTGTCGATATATCAGAGGGACTGGATGTCATCCAGAAGGACCTGGATAAGCTGGAGAGATGGGCCCAGGTGAACTTCATGAAGTTCAACAAGACCCAGGTGCAGG
>WEIS01032718.1:0-14809 GCA_013389965.1 Todus mexicanus | reverse complement strand
CTCTTGATGCATCCTAGGATACATATATATACTGGGATACATATATATGAATATGTTTCCAGCAGGTAGGTAACGAGAAATACGTCCCTTTGGAAAGCTAGCCTTTGAGCATTTCCTTTAAGTAGAGAAAAGCTAAGAAAGAATAAATTGGGTTAATAGATGGATACGCACAAGATATGCAGACAACTTCTTCACTAGTGTACATGGCCCTGCAATAGAGACACTCCATTGACTCCACTGAAACATGTTTTATTCTATTGTTGGACCACTTTGGAAATCTGCTTGAGAAAGTCCTTCACCAAGATTTTCAAAGGCAGCAAGTCGGTTGAGCTGCTTGTTTAGTCATTGAAGTGTACAGGAAAATGCAACTAAATCCTCAATTTGACCTTGAAAAATGAAATGCTTTGAAGTATAGGATTTGTTTCNTTGACCTTGAAAAATGAAATGCTTTGAAGTATAGGATTTGTTTCACATCAGCAAAGTAAAAAGTCTGTATGCTGGGCTTTAATTTGGTATTGTCTGGAGCTCTCATATCTTGCCAGATTTTCAGAGGACATTTATTTCCAAATCTCTGGGGAAAAGTAACTCATTTACTATTCCAAACACCTTGAAAAGCAACAGGATATAATGCTGTGTTTCTGCCACTGACATTAACCGATGAAATAGAAATGATTATCTTTAACAAGGACAGAGAAGGGTTTTTTCAGCTGTCAATGAGAAGCAGAGTAACTCCATCATATTTGTCCTTGGGTTTCTGAATGGTTTTCAGAAATCAAAATCCAAGTGGGTCCAGAGGCCTCTAAATTTTGTGCTAGGAAGGGAAGATGTCCATAGCAAAAGTGGAAATAGTTATGGTGAGATGTTAATGGGGCATATTTAAATTTGTGGTTATTGTTTTATGCAGTACCTTTTAGTTTTATTTCAATAAAGGCATCGAAATGTGTTTGAAGGACATCTTTGCATATCAGTATTTTTATATTTCACCTTTATAAGCTACAAAGATAATGAATGTTCTCTTATAAGTTCTGAATACTAATCTAGCGCCTTTAAGCACAACAATAAATACCTACAGTATTAATAACATTAGACACCAACAGAAATATTGCTTTGGAAATAAATCACTGGAAACAAATTGCTTCAAATGTACAGCTATATGTTGGCATGTAAATCATTTTATCACAAAAATGGAAAAAAAAAAAGAAAGGACCCAATTCCCATAGAAACTGAATAATAAATTCACAAGCTGCTTTTAATAGTACATATTGCTTTTCCTTTTCACTCTGACACTTTTAGACTGGTCCTATAGGTTCTGTAAGAGGCACTGAAGTGTTTTCTGCCCAGACTCTTGGCAGACATTCTTAGAAGAGCTTTTATCACGGAGATACAAACCTTTTCTTCCCAAAAAAGGTTTCCAGATCAATGTTGCCAAGTGATCTATTCAGAGCCCACAAGCACCAGAATATTGATTTGCTGCTCAGGACTAGAGAAGAGACAAAGCAGAATAAGGTAGGAGAAGAGAGATGATGAGATATAGAGAAGCTAGTGGAGTTGGGAGTGCAGCTGGGCACACACAGGGGGGCAGCACGGTCTGCAGACTGAAAATTTTTTGAGGTGTGTGTCTAAGAAGAGTAAGGATGGCATTTATCAAAGCAGAAGGAGTGGTCACTGCAGTTATATATGGCCTGACACATGGTCTGACACAGGTCAATATGTGGGGACACCACTGCTGGTGGCAGTCAAACTGCTGCCACACTACCTGCAATATGAGTATTGCTGGTTGTAAGAACTGGGACAAGGCACCTTGTGAAGCAGTGAGAGTGATAGCCTATCCAAATCACGCCTCGCATGGATTATTTGGACTATGGGACCTAATAAAGCTTTGGACTCTATTTGCATAAAGCATAACAACAGCTACCATTATCCTTGCTAGAATAGCTTTAGAATCACAGCTCTGCTGAGTTTCTCCTGTCATCCTTCTTCCAGCCCCTTCCAACTCACGTTATGGCCAAATGTGCGATGGCTTGGTATTGGAGTTTATCAGTGACAAGAAACACTGACAACCTGTTGTGTCTCTTTCACAGCGAATTTCTGAAGCCTTGCAGCCTCTATTCAAAGGATCTTCATTGTTATCAAATAATTCCAGTTCATGAATCTTTTGTTATCAAAAGAGTTGAATAGCTCCTTTTACACAACGTTTGAAGAGTTTGCACATTTCCACATGGTTTGGCTACTGAAGAGGGGAACCTATGCACTACTTCCTCATATTATATCTCCTACAAAACATACTTTAAGTTTTGCTGATTATTATCTTTGGCCTGTGGAGCAAGCAGTCTGATAAAATTCTGCCTGGGAGCAAGAAGTTTGAGGTGGACATACCACCTGAAAGAAACATTTCCTTTTACATTTCAGGCTGAGTACGAAACTAAATTTCTACCTTGGTCCTTTGGGGTCTGGGTGAAACCAGTAGCACTCCCGTACTTATGTGGAACACTACAGCCACCAAAAGTGACACTTTTCTTACCATTTTCCTAGCAGCACTTGAGTCATGAGTGACAAGAAAGAAAAAACGGCAAATAAACCCCCCATATAACCCAACACTCTCTTTTTCACTGGGATCATGCCCGTGGCTAAAGTCTTTTGATGGGTGACTACAAATAAACAGACAAAGAAATTGCCTATAAGAGAGCTCAGCGGTTTGAGAAAGCATGGGTCAACTTAGAACGAGGTCTAAAAGGAAGCTTTCATAACAGCTATGCATGGTGTCTCCCATAACTGGTGTAATATACACTGTGTGGCAGTAAACAGCTTAACCTCTGTTTAGTCTTGTATTTCATAGCTACTGCTCTACTGTTTGTCAGGTGAACACATCGTAATCAGAATATTATCTTTAATTAAAGAGCAGTAACTAAACAAGGGATTCACACTTACAGATTTACCACTGGAAGCAGGTAATGAAATGCATGCAGGGATTATTTAGAAATATAAAGCAATGGATAATATATCTCTCCATTTAGGAAATAGATGTGTTTTGTTGCCTTCCCCCTAAACAAATAAGTGTTGAAGAAGGATGGAAGAGCCAATTAAAATGTTCCATTTTTAGTAGTCTTTTCCTTCTGTTCAGTACTGGTTTTATAATTCATTTTCCCTTATACCCCAGTGGTTCTCTAGCAGAACTTTCTAAGGATGGAAGATTAATATATTACGAGATTAATATATCATTTTAATGTAAATTCTTGTACATACATGCTCACAAGCACTAGCAAGCAGCAAAACTAAACTGGTAATAAGTTCTTTAGAATCTCCTCAGAGAACAGAGGTCAGATTGTAAACTGAATTTCTAATGGACTTATTGCTACAACACTCAGAAGTTCCAGTTTCATATTCATCAGCGCTCACATTCACCACTAACAGCGTAAGGGTGGGGGAAGGAAGTCAAGAAGTCAGCCTTTAAGAGCCTGGTGCTAGCAGTAGAAAGTTGTCATCCATGTAGTGGATGGCAAGAAGTAATTTAAATGGCAATTAGTATAACACAGCCAACCACTTCAGCAGCTACAAGTCAAGCTTATGGGCCATCAGAAAACGGATTTCCCCTTTGCCTAAATCAAGGTCAGGATGCTCCTGCCCTTCCATAATAATCCCATCCCCATCTCATCCCCGCCCTGGCAACTCTTCCAGGCAGACACTCCTTTCCTTTCCCTTTATGAGAAATGCAGAGGGTGGGGAAGGAGGTAGGGAGTAGTCCAAAGTTGGACTGTTTGGCTTGCTCATACCTGTCACATTGCGTTAGCATTGACATTAGCTGTGGTGAGCTAGCGAAGCTTTGCTGGGGATGGGAATGCTGCCTTCTTGTTTGGTAGTGGCCACGTTAAGAAAAAGTGAAAATAAAAAGAAAAAAAAAAAAGGAAAAAGGAAAAGGGAAAGAAAAAGAAAAAGAAAAAAGGAAAGTTGAAATAAGAGAAAGGGAAAAGGAAAAGGAAAGGGAAAGGAAAAAAAGGGAAAGACTGCATTAAGGGCCATGGGGTGCATCCTCACCTGCAGCATACTGGTGCCTCCCTGGCGCTGTCTGCCTTGGAGGGGGAATACAGAGGTGCAGAGAACCCAGCCAAGATGGGTGCACCAAGCAGGGTGTAAATGTAAACGTGTCAGCCACCGCTGGGTAAAAATTAGGATAATCAACTGCAGAGTGCAATCCTGTGCATCTGATATATGCAGCTAATCACATTGAGCTGTAGCCACCTAATGGTAATTTTAACATGATATGGTGAATGAAGTTACTCTGGCTTAAGGTGCTCAGAAGATCTTATTTCCTTGGGAATGAATAAGAAGTAGAAGTAATGGTTCCAGCAATATATAATGAAAAACCCCTAAAATTAAAAAAAATCTTTCTGTCATGCTTCAAGCTAGAGATTGGTACAGATTTTACCAACGTTAGCTACATATTAGTTCCCAAACTGTTGCAGTAGTTACCTGTGCCATTTGTGTGTTTATTTCTTTGATAACAAGAAAAACAAGAATCTCATGGTTACAGTCAGATATGTTAACTGGAATGCCTTGTTCAAGCACATTATTCCTCCAGACATCTTTTCAAAGTAGCAATAGAATAGGATATTGACTTTATATGAATAGATGGAAAGAAAAAAGGCCAGTTTTGACCAAATCATTGAACTTTGCTGATTCAAGTTTTGATCAATAATGTATTAATTTAGATCCCTGAGCAGGAACCTTTTACCTATTTTTTTTTCCCTCCCACACTTTCTCTCTTTCTTTTTTCGGTCTCTTATCTCTCAGCATTTCAAAGGGACTCATCATGGTCCTAGGCAATGAAATGGAGGCAGTGAAATTGTGAAAGGTTACCAAAATTGTAACTTTTCTATAAAATCTGTTATTGTGTTGCTGTGAAAAGACTTTTTAGTTATTGCAAGATACAGGAGAATTGTGAGTGAACTTTGGAGCGTTCACCCTCTTATTATCAAACTAACAGCAAACACAATCTTTTCATTTGTTGCCGTCTGCCTTAGCTGACATCTTTCATGTCTCAGTCAAGCTGCAAGATTCTCAGCTCTAAGCACCCCCTCAGAAATGCTCAGCTATATATTTTCTGATTTTTTTTTTTTCTGGAAAATAGAATTTCTATCTGGTGGTAGCAAATAAAGTTGAAGGGATTTTATTAGATACCATTTTTCATGTAACTATGTACTTAATTATGGAGATTAACAGGAGTATCTAGCATCTAAAAATAATTTTCAGTTGTTTCCATGGAAGACAGAGAAATCTGAGAGCTGATAGACTTCAGTGTGATTTAAGAAATGCTGTATCCTGTATGTAATAAACTACGTACAAGTCATTTTGGTTGCCAATTAAGAAAGCCCTGGAGAATGTGGTAATATTAAAAATATGTCCCTGTTTATTCAAAGGGAGTAAGATTTGCTTAATACTAAACAAGTACCTTTATCCTTTCTGACCAGGAAGGGGTTTCTTTCCATTCCTACAGTTAGTTATATTGTTCTAGTTGAGGAGTATATTTTATCAATCAGGTTTTTTGTTTTTCTTTCCTTTGGAAATGAGGAACTCCGAGTGATTCCCAGATCTGTCTTTCCACTTTGGACTGTAATCTACCTAAAGTTAATAATGTGTTATATAATGGAAATGTCATCTGATGTGAGGCAGCCTGGTGCCACTGTAATACAAGAAATAAACAGCAATAGCTCACAATATAATCTAATGGCTTTTTCCTTCTACAAATAATGTCAGTGACATGGTCTCATATTAAGGTTCAAAAAGAGAAGAAAAAATACATCATGGTTCATATTTTTCATAATTAGTCTCACGATGAACTGCAAACACAGCCTAATTTATGTGATGACCTGATCAAGTGAAATAGATCTCTTTAAAAACTGTGATCCGCAATTACTGGAGACAAAGCTGCAGTACATTTGCTGTGCATGCCTTAACTTGCCATGAAAGAGATTTCTTTAATGCATTTTAGGCTAAACCTCTTAATCATTTTGCACAGAATTACTAACTGGTAGAACCAAACTGGAGAAGCAGAAAGGATTCTTTCAAACAAAATACTCCATAGTATATGTGAAATTTTGAACAATATTATATCCTTGTAAATGTAGTTACAGGTGCAGTTCACTTTGAAGCTAATGGATCTGCTCACATCACATAGACTAGGAATGTCTTTATGTACATATGTGAAATTATCCTGATCTGGTATTTCTCTTCTCTTTATACTATTTATCTAAAATAGCTTCCAATCTTTAAGTGCAAAAATTAGATATAGGGAGGGCAGAGAGAGATGCCTGAATTATTTTGGTGTTCTGTTTCTGGTCAGAAATTCATTTTTAAAGTAGGTATTTTTAAACATTATGCCAACTACGTGCTGAAAGTCGCATCTTTCAACGAACACAGTCCTCTCTCTGTCTATGTTTGGGAGGAGGTGAAAGCAATTAGTGTAGTTTAAATCCAAAGCCAAATGCTCAGACAAGATATGCCTTGCCATGTTCCAGTGTTGTTGGGAATTTACAAATGGAGCTGTGTTCAAGTATATTTGTTTGGTGAAGTTGAGGATGGGATAAAATTCATCTATTGACATGACTTTAGAGCATTGATTTCATATATACTATTTCTCCTTTAAAAATAAGACAATGCTGTTTGACATGAACATAAGATATTAAAATTGAAGGAATTGAAAAGGGAGGCAGAGGGAAAAGGGAGATCTTAATAAGAGAATTATTTTCCCTGTCCTGGACTGCTGATCAAGGAAGCAGGGGAGGCAGTCAGAGATCCTTCTGGGAAATGCCTCTTTTAACACTTGGTGTCTACAGTGCAGTTAGTCATCCTGGGCTCTCTTTACACCTAAAGGCATTTCTATACAGTGATTCACATGACCTGATTTGCACAGTTCCATTAGGACCTAGAAATTCTACTTCTCTCCATATTAGATAAAGTTTGGATAACTCTTTCAAATATAAGCATTGCAGATGATGTGCTGGGTTAGATGAACCAGATTTTTCTCTGTGGAAAAGTGGTCATCATTTTTCCTATATCATAAGAAAAAAGGAATCCCAAGAAGGGTCTCAGCAGAGAATATCATTATCACCTTACTGAGGTCTGTGTGGCTATTGTAGACATGTTTTCAAATGCTTCTACTAACTTATGATAGCGTCAATATTCCTGTCTTTACACTTAAGACTTCACACTAACATTGATTCACTCCTGGTTTGCTCTGCTTTGCGCTTTATCCTATGCTAATGTAACATTAGCCAGACGTTTAGTATCTTTTGCTTCATACGGATGTCAGGTTACAGGAGGGAATTGTGCCTGCCAGGAGGGCAGGGACCTGCTGGACCAGGCTGGGCTTCTGCATTACTTGTTTTAGGAAGGAGAAACTGCGCTGTATCATCAGCTACAGGACTGTCTGCTACGGTCAGCCTTTTTTGAGGTTCTGTACAAATTATTCTCCTCGCCGTACTGCACTCACTCCTTCAGCTATGCTATGTACATCAGCTGAGGAGCATGTCAAAACCCAGTCCTACCTTTTACAAAATATTTTGAGAACCTTGTACTGAAAGCACAAGAGAGAAAGAGAACATTGCTGCAAAAAAAGGTGAAATTCCACGCTGATTCCATGTTGCAAGCTTATAGGAAAAAGATGAAAAGGTTTTATTTCATCTGTGCAATTTAGGAAATAAGACACGATTAGTAAAACCTGATAGTAAGTGTGGCTGATACTGAGGTGGTGCTGGGCAAAGAGATCACTCATTAAGTTCGGCTCTGTGGCTAATGCCTACATAAAGATCTTGCGTTTACTCCATGGCTGTTGCTTCCATGAAATACACATTGCTAGAGAAAAACAAGAGCAAATAAGAACCAGAGACTGAACACAAAAGCAAGAGGTAAGAGAAAGTCAGAACATGAGAAAAGCACTGAAAAAATATTAAGATCATTCAATTACATTTTTTACTTTATGACTGATGTAAATCTACATCTTCTGAAGTTGGGAAGAGGAGGAACAGCCATAGTAAAAACATAATGAAAGCAGAGATTTTAACTGAGGTCAAACAGCAGAAAGGTAAGAGTTTTCAGAACAAAACAGACCCCAAATGTTAGCACTTAATTGGCCTAAACCCCAATAAAATAGTAATTTCTTAAATTGACTTAAAATATCCCCTTACAAAACCCCTGTTCATCAGTGAGAAAAGCAGATACAGGACTTTCACTGGGAAAAGTGAGATAAATGTTTCTTCCATGATTTGTTGTGAGACATAAGATGCCAAGAGGAAGATGACTTGTGAACACAAATGTTTTCTTCTCTAAAACCAGTGTTCTACTATAACACCCTGAATTTGCTTTCACAGACTCTAGGGAGGCAGCAGGGAATTTATTGTAAAGAAAAAAAAAGGATCAAAAAATGTTTCCTATTCAAACAACACAAATTTCTAGCCCTGCAAGAGCTAACTCCTGTCATTTTAGTCATTCCTCATATCTTAATCCTCAGGTCAGTCTCATCGCTTAACTCATCAGGTCAAGCAGATTGGGAGACATTTATTGGCCTTGCCCATTCAAGGAATAGAATTTTAGACTGAATGCACACAAGACAGCTATGAAACAGAACAAAGATGAAGTATGGGCAGGCAAAAGCTAGGCAAAATTCCAAGATACTTTCTCAGGAAATAATATTGCCCTCAGTCCTCAACTCTTTGAAATGAAGTAGATAGACTGCTTTGAATAGTTGCTACTTTACGCCTCCAGATATAATTCTAAAAATGGAATTATTTTTGATTCTTCCATTTTCTTTAGATAATTGCAGTTGTAGAGATGACATGAATACGCTAGTGGTATGCAACAAAATTCGAGATTTGAGATAGATTATACAATTCCCAGTTGAGATTTAAGTCAAGGACTCCTAGAAACATAAGTTCTGAATTAAAATGTCATTTTTTTCCCTTTAAAAGTAGAAATCAGCCATCCTGCTTTTCCTATACATAATCTAGATTAATTTACATGAGCTTTATATTGAATAATATGCTTTAATGAAGACAATCACTAGGTAGGATTGTTGTTAAGTTATTTTGCCATCGCCCTAGGTAACATTGGCTCTGTCTTCACTGTTAAAAAGGGCTCTATTTTCTAAGGCAAGGAACTGGCATATTTTATTTTACCTGCAATAATTATATATATAGATAGTAATTTTTAGAGTGGTCTATGATTAAATATATACTAAGCATATTCCTATATGGGGAAGAGTGGACCCATGATGACTATACTAATTCAAGTCTTTAAGAGATCTAGGTTTCCTGGCTTCTTCTTGCTTTACTTCTATCACGATCTATAGAAGGGATGGATGCCCAAAGTGTGACACAGGTATGGTTTAGGTGTTGAAATCCAGAACCACAATCCTCAACACCTTGGCTTAATCTCTGGAGGATCTTCATGTCATAGCCTCAGAAGAAATATTGGGCAAAGGCTACTCTCAGACACTTCTCATTCATCTCTAGGGCTTATGTCAAATTAAGAATATTCAGAAGTTAGAAATGAACATAAAGGAAGTCCTAGAAACCACCATACTTTTTGGAGGACTTTCACCAGGATGTCTAGTAGCATTTAGAAAATAATCAGATAAGAATATAGCTAGCTATTCTTTGGAACTTGATTATATTTTGAGTATTTTTTTGTTACCCTCTACTAACATAACTATTGTTTTTCATATATTAGTATTGTATATTAAATCTTACTTTAAAATATATTTTAGTGATTAATTAGGATTTGGCATTGATTTTATTTACTACATCTGATTTACTTTTGTAAAGAGTTTGGTTTAGTTTTCCTTATTGATGTGTTACTGTTATTAAGAGATCTTCAATGTGTTTCAGTTTTGTGTATCAGAAATGTTATTATTTTTTAAATTACCTTATAAATGTTCACCAGCCCCTTCAAATGCTAAACACTCAGGAGGCTGGATTTGCTTTTCCCACTATATTATTATGAGGCATAATAAATCATAATTAAAATTTTAGTCTAATATATTATTAAAGTAGTGCTGCTTAACTGTTCTGGCAAATGCCATTGCTGTTGTCTTAGGTCTTCAATGAGCAGTATCTCAATTTAATGGGATCCTCACAAACCAATTAGGAATTTAAAATTTATTTTTCTTCTACATTTCCTAGGCAATTTAAGCTTCTGATTCTGTGAAACCAAAGCTTTTTTCCATTCCGAAAAGTCTTAAATGGAACAAGACTAATTTTTGTAACAATTAATCACCAATTAATTTGGGGGAAAACATATTGATGAAAAAGACAAAGGAAATATAAAATTACTAAGAAATATTAGCATTTTTGCATGCACCTATGTATTGGGTTTGGCTGGGCAGGAGTTAGTGTCCCCAGAGCTTGATAAGACACCGGTGTTGTGACTGCTGCTGCACCAGGGGGATGGGGTGGACAAGATCCTGGGAGGGGACACAGTCAGGAATGCTGACACAAACTGTCCAAAGAGCTATTCCAGAGCATCTGACATCAGCTCAGGTATAAGAGCTTGCGGAGGAGGGGGGTATTCATGTCAGAAGACATTTGTCCCCCGAGCAATCGCTACGCGTATCGCAGCCCTGCTTCCTGGGAGAGGCCGAACATCGCCTGCTATGGGAATTAGTGGTTAAAAAATATATATATGGCTTTGCTTCACTTCGCGCGTGCAGCTTTGCTTTCTAATTTTCTCATTAAACTGCCTTTATCATACCCCATGAGTTGATTCCATCTTATTCTCTTCCCACTTCGTTGCTTTGAGGGAGGTGTGTGTACTGGGCGGGGGGAGAGGGATAGAGGAACTTGATGGGTACCTGGCAGTTAGAATCGCTTCCCTGCTAGTAAAAAGAAGTGTAAAATGTCTGTGAATTCCCTCCCTGTTGCTCAGACTGTGCTGTTGACGAAACTCCTCCACAGCTCTGGACATCAGGGAAGTGCAAAGCCTGGGCAGCTGCACCTCTGCATAGGGATGGCCAGTTGGAGACTGCCTGCTCTGGGAGCCTGACTGGGCCATTTTCTCTCCCCACTTCCAAAAGACAAAGAGGCTGCAGACATGTGGTGCTTTTGAAGAAGTCTGTGTGGCCCTAGGGTATCATTGTCTTTACTTTGCTTTTCAGTAAGGCTCAATATCCTAATTCAGTTAGGTTATTTAGAACATCGTGCCAAGGTAGTTTGTTTCCCAGAGATTTTTGGTAATGAAGAGTGCTGTATACTGACCCAGACATCCATTTTCTCTTGGCTGTTATTCAGAAGCATAATTGTTTATACAACATATTTTATTCACTTTTTTTTCCCTTTGAATTTTTTACAGATTCCTTTCACCATATGTAGAGGCAAGAAAAGCAAATGATGCTGGCAGCTATTGGCCTATAGAGGTTAATCTCTTTTAAATGAAACATAAGGCCAGATCTTTCTTGTTAAGTATAAAATATTATTCCCACAGGTTTGCCTATTTTCAGTCTTAAATATCAGGTTTTCACTTAATTGCTTGAGCATATGTATGCTGAAAACACCTATTCTGGAGAAATGTTATGCATACCTCCTGTTACATTGTATACGCTGATCTATTGTTATCCACCTTATTCATTTAGAGCTGATAATGCTTCAGACAAATTCCTGTGAAAGATTTTGTACTGCAAGGTCCAGAGAGGTTTTTTCTACATTTCTTAGGATTATCTCCTATGGCTTCTGTTTAATGCTCTTACTGATTTCACATTCCTAAATAATTCTAACCCCCATGTTGGGATTCCTTTGCTTATTTAATTATGCATAAAGTGTTGAGGAATTACACTTGGTTTTTTATAGGGAGATCATGACATACCACGCATTTTGTTTCTCCTTTTGAGATATCAAATATCTTGAGCATAAAATGTGAACATACTACTAATCAAAACAATTTAAATAGCGATCACATGTAAAATAAAAGAAAATTGGGCTGTATGAAAGAGAGAAACTAATGTTATTGCACTTTAACTTCACTTTAACTCTAGGGAGGCAACCAAAATGCAATCCAAAAGAGTTTATTTCCATTTTAAATTACTTATGCTTACATTTGCATACATTCTCACACAGTATGCACTTCCCTACTGCAAGTTCTTTTCACTGTTTTTATTCACTATTGAAAAAAAAAAAATGCAGAAAATTCCTAATAGCGGCAAGAATGAATCTACACAGATAACCTCCCCAAGCTTGAGTAAGCAGGTTTGAATGTGCTGGGAAGGAGAAGTTCCTTTTACTTGTCAGCTGAGAACTTTCAACACAGAATCACACAGAGAATCCAAAGAAGGACCTCTGCAGCAGTATTATTATAGAGTCAGAGAGAACGGAGCATCAAGTGAGCTCTGCACAGTTCCTGGGAGTCTGGGAGCTGATTACAAGGCTACCCACGGGTGTAAGTTTACAAACAGCTTCTGTACAGAATCCTAGGAAGCCTCATCAAGGTGTAAAATAACTTCTAAATAACCAAAAGTCATCCAGTATTACAAAGCATTCAGCATCTCAAAAGTGTAGGTTTTATACCATCTGCAGATATTCTCTTTTAGTATTTTGCATTTTAACCTGCTCTGGTAATTATGTTTCATTGCAAAGAGTCTACCTTTGATTGATAGGTGGAGCTGACACTGTTAATTAGGATTTTGACCCCACTTCCTTTAAAGCCAATGACAAAACTCCTATTGACTTCAAATAGCACAGTATAAAGCTTCGAAGAACAAGCTTTTATTGTACTTATATCAAATAAATAGCTAATACATAGACATTGCTAATACATAGACATTGAAAGATGGGAGATACTGAGAGTCAAAGATGTCTTGCATTCTGATACACACGCTTTAAATTTGATTTTTTTTTCAATATTGTATACTGAAAATGATACTGTGTTGGGCTGACCCTGGCTGGATGCCAGGTGTCCAGTAAAGCCACTCTATCTCTCCCCTGCTCAACTGGACAGAGGAGAGAAAATATATCAAAAGGTGCAAGAGAAGAGATCAGGACAGGGAGAGATCACTCACCAATTACTGTCATTGGCAAAGCATACTGGAATTGGGGAAAATAGTATAAATTTATTACAAAACGGAGCATGATAAAGAGAAATAAATCCAAAATCTCAGCCTTGTCCATCAGTGGGTTCTTCCTGGAGCTGGTTGGCATTGGTTCCATCGGACACAGGGGAAGTTTCTAGCAGCTTGTTAGAGCTAGCCCCCCTACTACCAAAACCTTGCCACACAAACCCGATACAGATACCCACTTTCATAATGAGTGTTTGCCATTTGAGATAACTGTCAAATTAAATGAAACAATTTTCCAGGGGGTTGTTCATTTTCTGTTACTATGCATCCCAAAATATTACGGGAATTTTGCTACTGGCTTCAGTATGTCCCTGAATTCATTCCAGAAAACTGATGGTTTTACAGAAAGTAGATTTCAGTATGTTGTTCCCCTCCCTATTTCATAGAACAATAATACTGTATTTATAACATCTTGCTTTCTGTATGCACACATTTCCTTTTCCACGGAAGGAAAAAGTTTATAAACAATGACCCTGCTGTGATGTGGAGAAGGAAGAACATCAGTAGGACAATTAATTCTTCCACGTCAGACATCGACAAGGAAAAGACGCAAGACTGACACTTATAATGCATTTCACATTGGCTCGAAACCAGCAGGGGAGTGTTTAATAGGAATGGTGTGGAAAATATGTTAGTAGGTACTCTAAAAAACAAACAAAAAAATAGAGCCTGGGGTTGCAGTGACATGTTTTTTTGCACAACAAACCTCCACCTAAGTCCTAACCCTATTTTGGCCCATGTCATCTTTCATTTTTCCCTCAGTTGTGCTGAGTTGTTTTCTGTGGGGTTGTTACCGTCCACTGTCACTCAGAGACTCTGTGAACAAATACAGAACTTCTAAGATACCAGAGGAGACAGAGAACATCTAAAGAAGATTAATTCATGAAGACATACCTCAAAGTACAGAGAGAAGAATCATTAATGTGTAAATCATTGACTCATATAGTTTGCGTATGTAGGTTGTACTAAGTATAATGAATCATGAGTCCTGAAGCGTGAGTCCCCTCACGCTCAGAATAGCAACTCTCAACATCCTGGTCCTAGAATTAATATGGCATCATTTTTTATGCAAGGGTTATCGTAGACGAGATGAGAAATCTGACATTGGCAAAGTGTTGAATTTTTTTTAACTATGGTATTGTAGAGAGTTACTGGACTAGAGCTGGGTCCATGCTGCTTCAGCTGGCAGACGTGAGGTATCTAGTGGAGATCTTCACCCATTGGGTTTTGGGTTCCTGATAAATCATGCTTGAAATTAGCCTTGCAGGGAGGCACACCTTCAAGAGGTTAGGCAGCTGGGCTGTAATAGCAAGCAGATAATCCCTTTTCCATGTTGTGGATTTAGTGCGGTGGCTTAGGAACTTCACAGTTTATACTCCTATATACTTCCACATTTCTCTCTCTCCAGTGCACTTTCTGGCACTGATATGACACATGTCTTGTCCAAAGGCAGTCATACCCTTCAGCAGCCCGTATACTTGTGAAGAAGAGCATCTACTTCTGCTACAGTCAAAATGTCTGCTCTGCAAGCAGGACCCGCTGCAGAGGATAGATAGTTGCTACCTCCTACCAGGTGGGAATGATTAAAGAAATAACCATGATCTGCAGTGTCCAAGTTAAGGCCCTGTGCTACAGAGAGAAGTTAAATTAGTACAATCGCAGCCTGATTAAACCGCATCTCTTGCATCTTAATTTCCTTCTGGTGTATCTGGTTCA
>WEIS01032681.1:6004-30098 GCA_013389965.1 Todus mexicanus | reverse complement strand
CACCTACACCCCACTTGGTCATATAGTCACTGGCTCTGTGGGTTTATAGAGACCAGGTTTATAGGTTTGCAGACACACCAGATTTGGGGTGTTTCAGACCCGTTCTGTTGTGCTGCGTCCCCCCAGGCTGTAAACACCTCTGGTGGTCACTGGTTTTGGTCCCTATGTGGTCACTCAGCCTCAAAATACAGCGCAGAGTTGATGGTGGTACCCAGGAGGTGTTGTGGTGGGTGAGTGTTGTAAGTGGTACCTGTTTGTGGAGGAGTTTCTGCTCCCAGGGCTCTTCTATCTGTTGTCAGCCAGAAGTTACAGTGTGTTGGACAGCGTTCAGAGAGTTGTGTGGTCTGCCTTTGATGTTATGCTGTCAGCTTGTCACTTTGCTTCAAAGCATCATTTATCTTTAACTCTTGCTGCATTTGCTGCTGTACGTCACGCTGTGGAGAGGGAACCTCTTACAGTCATTGTTCAGCACTGGAGAAGCCTCTCTGAATTCTCACTTTTCTTCCCCTTCCCCCCACCCCCAGTGACTGCCTGTGTGAACTATATGCTGTGTTGCCTGGGGCGTTTGATTTTGTCTGTCTGTACCTCCTTTTTCTGCCCTTTCGGAACAGGAAGAGCAGCACTTCTTTCACGCGGGTGTTTGCCGGGCTGGTTGCTTGGGAGTTTCTTGGTGCTCTGTGTGTACCAGTGAGAAATGGGAGTAATTTCGAGGGCCATGAGAAATCACCCCGACTGGAGCTCCAGCATGTTACCTACTGCCACGTGTTTATTTTCTTCATTAATTTTAAAGCAAAGCCCGTTGAAGTTTAGATGCTACTTCTTGTTGGTTATTAGTCTTCTGTTTTAAAATGTGGATTTGTTGGAGAATACAGGGGAGAAGCCTGATAGGAGATGTTCAACGTGCCGCATTGTGTCTATAGAGTGAGAAGAGAATTTCAAGGGCATTCGCTGTCAATAATGATTCTTTGTTAGGTGCTTCCATTTGTGACTTTTTTACGCTTACTGGTTACTCTCTAAGGCAAAAGGGCGAACTCCTCTCTTACTGTTACATACATGCCATGTCAGTGGTGTGCTGTTACTCAAACAGCATGGGCAGAATTTCCATCTTTGGAATTGCTACTTCATGGCTGATGCTGGTTACCCGTAAGTATGCTGGCTTGCACAAAGCAAGGAAATTAACTTGTCTGCTGGAGATCCTGCACATTCATTTGATAAGGAACACGCTGTGCGAGATGGTATGGATAAAAGGCTTCAACACACGGGAGGCACGAGATAACGCCATTGCTGTGCATTGAAAAGCAAACAGCCCAAATCTTCTATTTTTAAATAAACTTGCCTTTTTTTTTTTCTTTTTAATTTTTCCCCTTTCTTCCTCTATGGATGGAATTTCATGAGTTACAGATGGGTTTCATATTTTACTCCTAGCCCTTTACATCTTGAAGAGGGAGAGTTTCGGGCTACAGAGTTCACTCTCTAATACTGTGCTGCTCCTGAACATGTACTTTGCGACTGGTAAGCAAGTAAGTCCGGAGGAAACGGAGAGATCCATTCATGCCCTCGGGAAGAGAAGCTCTCTGTGCTTTAGACAATGAGGTGTGTGAACTTCGCTGCAGTGTTGGTGACGTAGGGTTGTACAAAGCAAGGTGACAAAGAGCTAGGCAAAACATCTTCTCAGATGCTGAACAGGATGTTACTGTGCAGGCCTTTAAACAGGAATTAATCACAGTGTCCAGACAAGCTGTTGAGGTGAGCTGTGTGTCTCTCAAATTGGGAATAATCCCCTGAAGAAAGGAAGGCAGCCAGGTTGTGTTAACATTTTTCAGAAAACTCCCTGATACCGTTTCACTCTGGTGTGTTTGCTGAAAGCAGTCCCTCCTGTCAACACCAGAATGAATGGGTGAGGCAGACCTGCAGGTCTTCCTTATCTAGAAGTACATACGTCTGGATTCACATCAAGGGAAGGTCGACCTGAACTCCCCTAACCTTATTCCTTCTGAAGAAGGTGGTGGGAGAGAGAGCAAATGTATGGGAGGATGGAGTAAAAATGCGTCGGGGGAAGATAATGATAAGGGCTGTGAGCGTGCCTCAGTTTCATGTTCCTGTAATCTTACACAGCTTCAGTCTTCAATTCGACTTTTGTTTTTCTTTTGAAAATTTTTGAAGTATTTCAAAGTTTAGTTTTTAATTTTATTTAAAAAAATACTGAAATTGTTCAAAGTTTACTTTTATGTGGTTTCTATGTTCCATGCTCTGCCACATGGCAATTTTAAAACAGATTTAGTTGTTAGATCTGGTAGACGTGGTGTAAATGTTTACACTTTGAATCACTGTAAAAATAACTGCTGCTTTCTTTTCCAACACTGGGAGACTTCTGAGCTGGAGGTTTTATTTAGGCCAAAAGTAAACTTCAGTGATTCTTAAAAGGTTCCTGTCTTACTTCCATGTGTTGTGTGGAGTTAACTGCTTTGTACAGAAGAGGCCTGCATCACACGGCTTGCATCCATGGACAGTGGCTAAGGCGTCTTTTCCGATTTCTCAGTTACATGGAACATAAAGACTGAGCTTGCACAGAAATCAGTGATCTTTAAGCAAAGCTGCCGCTGTCTTGGGTTATTCCATTGAGGTGACACAGTGAGGGTGGCACGAAGCCTGTGTGGAACTGAACTGCCCAAGGAGCTGGGAAACGATGCTTAGGGTCTTAGGGTGGGTCCAAGCCTGACAGAAGGTAAGTGCAGAGGGTTTAGGTAATGAGGGAAACAGGCTACAAACAGCTGCAGTGGTAAGAAGATCTGATCCTGGAACTGGAGTTGGTGTTACGATGCCAAGTGCCAGGACAGCTGCTCACATCTGCTGGAAAGCATGATTTCTGCCCAGAGAGGTTGTGGAGTCTCTGTCTCTGGAGACATTCAAAACCCATCTGAGCGCAGTCCTGTTTGACCTGCTCTAAGTGAACCTGCTCTGACATGGGGGTTGGACTAGATGATCTCCAGAGGTTCCTTCCAACCCCTGTCATTCTGTGATTTCTTTAGTTTGCAATAAAGGGATAACGGGTTTTTCTTCTGTTCTCTGCTATTTCATCATTTTATGTTGCTTTTTCCAAGGCAGTCATTTGGAGGCTGGAGGTGCAGGGAGAGGAGAGGCATGCTGTGGATCACTGCAAGCGGTAGTACCTACTGTGTGTAACTTTTTCTGTCCTTTTTATTGCAACACTGCCCAGAGGATGCAATTGAATGCGACAGAAACAGACGAGACAAACATTGCTCCAAATACTTTTCTAAGTTTTCCCAAGGCATGGAGCAAAGAGCCCAGTCTGGTTTTGTGGGAGGTTGCAGAGTGATTTGCTTGGTGGGGAAACTTTCTGCCCTTCTGGGTGCTGCAACCCAGCCATTGCTGGACTGTGACAGGCCAGGAAACTGAGACAGGTCCTGATGGATTTTTGGGTGAAAGCGGCAGTTCCTGTGCCATGAATCAGCTTCACTGTTTCCAGAGATGAAAATGTGACGAGAGTGTGGTGGGTGGAAGAGCAGGGATGAAGGAGGAACGACCAAGGTGGTATCTGGAAGGAGAAGAAGTGCTTGGGGCTGTGCTAGGTGTCACTTTTGGGGTGGCCTTGGTGGCTCTGCTGTGCTCCCTGACACCACTAGGTGCCTCTCGGCCTTTGCACAGCGGCTCTGCCACGGGTGCTGCTGCAAGAGGTGTGCAGGGATGGAGGGCGCAGAAAACACCCGCTGTGGCTGCTGGAGGCCAAACCACTGCGGTGGTGTGTTGTAAAAGGATGCTTTTGCCTTTTGTTTTATTGGTTTTGATCCAGCATCACTGTAGCTTTCCTTTTTATAGAGCTGAGGGTTGGCAGGGCTTGGCCATAAGGGCATATGGTGGGGGAAATGTGGAACTGTTTAAGGCAGCACTGTCAGTAGGAGTACGGAGTGTATATGGAGCCTGAAGTTAGCCATGTATCACGGATATGCCGACAAATTTTACATGCTGTAAAATCCACCATCCTTCTGAGGGTCCTTGTGTGGCTGACTGAGCTTGGGAGGAGCAGTGAGCTGACTTCTTCATTGCTTGTGGCTGCCAGAGTAATTTATATGCTTAGAATGATTTTTTATATTTGCTCAGTTTGTTCCTGGCTCAGCAGGATTAGGTTTGGGTCTGAAGAGTATATAATCTTGGTAAAGTTTTGGGGGAGGGGTTGTATCTTGCTTTCACTACAGGCCTTTGTAAACAGGCCCTGTCCAGCTTTATTATAAGCTCCCTTCAGGTAGTGGAAGGTCGCTACTAGGTCCCCCCGAAGCCTTCTTTTCTTCAGGCTGAACAACCCCAGCTCCCTCAGCCTATCTTTGTGGAAGAGGTGCTCCAGCCCCCTGATCATTTTCGTGGCCCTTCTCTGGACCTGCTCCATCAGGTCCACGTCCTTCCTGTGTTGAGGGCTCCAGAGTTGAACACCGTACTCTAGGTGAGGTCTCATCAGAGCAGAGTAGAGTGGCCGAATCACCTCTCTCAGTCTGCTGTTGAGATGATGAAAGAGTGGGTGTCAGGAGACAAAAATGAGTGGAGGCAGAGGAGGGGAATCAGAGAAATTAAAGGGAAGGAGGTAAAAAAGGGGACAAAGAAATTGATTAAATTATTTTCCTCACGTATCTTTCCTAAGACTATTATGTTTCTCTGAAAAGCTTCTCCTTCATTTGATGTGTTAATATTTAATTAGTTGCTGATCATTAAGTGCTTACTGTTGTTGCTAATTTGGACAGGGAAGTGATGGTAAATGTTGTTTCTGATGGGGTGCTGGTGACAATCTTGCTTGCTGCTGGGAATTTAAGTAGGTTAACAGGGCAGGTATTTTTAAGTCTCATTGCCTGGCAGCATCTGATCTTCTTTCTACCCAAACTTCAAGGAAATCTGTCAATGCCTTTTCCTAGGGGTGAGCAAAGGCCATGGGAGCATTGTCCCAAAGTCCTAATTCAGAGTCCATGAAACAGCAAATCTATAGCAGAGTTCAGCCTTTTTGCCCTAACTTAACGTTTGTTAGTGTGAGGCGCTGAAAACTAATTTTCATCATTTGGGCATGTGATACAAAGCCTCAGGATCTGAAATATTACAGTAACCATGGCTACCAGTGACTTATCTGAGGGAGTTTGACTTTTGTTTTGATTTTAAGTGTCTTAATTGTAGTTTAAAAATCAGAATCTGAATGTGGTTCTTACTTAGGCATGAAACTAAAGGCATTAAATGATTTGCATTATTAAAATACCTATAACGCTGCCTTTCAGAGGTTCTTAGAGAAGGTCCTTAATATTCATCCCCAATGTTCTAAATAAAGTTACTCTTTGGCTGTATGTTAGTTCTGCTGCTCTCGCCATAAAAAATTTCTTGCAGGCTCGAGTGTTCACAAGGTGCCTTGCTGGCTATTTTGCAATCCCCAGTACTTTGTTTATACACACACACACTGCTGCTGCTGCTGCTTTTCCTCCCTCCTCCTCTGTACCCTAGCCATGTCCCGCGGGGTCCTACCTTCAGAGCTTGTGTTTACTGGACAGGCTGGCTGCTGGAAGTTTGCCCTGCTTAGAAGTCTTGCCAACCCCCTTGAGTTTCTCCTGTATGAAAAATTACCAAGCACCACCTGCCCAGAGACTGAGAAAATGTGGGTGGATATTAGCAAGGATGCTGAACAGGGATGGAAAGTGAGCCTCACTAGCACCAAACTGTCCCTTCTTCCAAGGAGGACCATGTTACACAAGAGGAGGAGGAAGACAAGAGGAGGAGGAAGAGAACAGGCAGTTGTGTTGCAAAAGATTTTTCTTATTTAATTCAATCACTCAAATTTTATAATCTAGCCTGTATAATTCTCTCCATTTGTACTTGTGCAGTAGTTGCAAACATGCTGAAATAGGAACTCATGCTTGGTAAGCCTTTAATTCCAGCTTTGATGTTTTTAATCATCAGTACAGATTTGGTAAAAATGATTCATTAGCTTGAAACGCATTTTGGATTACACGTGATGTTGTGGAGAACTGAGGAGGCAGAGACAGGAGATGATTGTTCTTTGGGATGTTCTTTGTGCCTCATCTGAACTGATTCTTGAAGTAGGGCCCTTAAATATCTCTCAGCTCATCAGCTTTAGAGGCCTCCTTGGTATGCAGCCGTGCCTTCTGATGCCTCCTCACTGCATCTGTTTCTGGTCAAAAGTCAAGCAGTTCTTGCTCAGAAACATGTCAGTTAAGGATGTGGTCAGTGTGTGTAGGGCAAGGATGAGTATGTGGACAAGCTCTTGCAATAGGTTCAGCAGCAGTGGCAGGAGAAGTTTTGGACTTGTTTGCCTTCCCTGCCTGCTGTCTGGCTGGAACCACTCCCTTAGCTCTTGCTTTAACGTTTTCACAAGACTGATGTGTACGGTTCGGGGTTGATTTTCCCCAAGCCAAGGTTACATACGCCATGCTGAACTGTCCTGCAGTGACTGGAGAAGTTTGAAAGCAATCTGACATCCGACCAGCGGCTTGGAGACACATTCTTGGTCCCATTACTTGTTCCATGGCAGTCCCACTTTGAAAACCAGGTACCGGTGATGTTACCAGAGCCTTTGAGGCTGCTGCACAATCAACGCGTCTGTTGAATTCCATCTGTCCCCACCATTCACACGATGGACGCAGTTACACGAATATAAAGATGCCTTTCACTGCTTCAGCTATTTCCATATGGAAAGCAGGATTTCTGTTCCTGTGAAGTCACCTTTATACCAATATATTCATGTTACAGGCTCCTATCACGTAAACATTTTCAGATCCCCTCGGAGATCACTGCAAAGCCTGTAGGACGTGCAGTGGAAGTGCTGCTTGATGTGAATGTGGTTTTTATGTCTTACATTTTTTGAAAGGATGAATTTGACTGAGTGCAGCCAGACACACTTGAACCCACTCCGAACTGGGTGGGCTTACCCGCTGCTGAAGGACGTTCTGCCCACAGAAACCTCCACAAAACTCTGCGGCAGGGGGAGGACTTCACTCAGTGCCATCCTTTGGAGGACAAAAAACCCCAAGGAATATTCCAGAAGCTCTCCAGCCTTGCCTTCATCAGAAAGGGAGTGGAATAAACACTATCTCACTATTGAGTAACAAAAGGCTTTTATCTTGAAGGCATGTTCTGAAAGGCTGAGGAGGGGATGCAACTTTTCCGAAGTTTGTTTGCAAGGCTGTTTCTTCTGTAACAAATTGTTAAGCAACAAGTACATGGCATATTCAGATCTCAAATGAGATAGGGACAGCCTCACAAAGGTACTTTCCCATGTTCAAGGCTTCCTTTTGTGCCTTTTTTTTTTTCTCAGTCTCTGACATCTAACTGCTGCCTCTATTTTTCCTCTGTTTCTAGCGCAGCGCAAGAAATGGAGAGCGAGGCCATGTGGCACAATGCCCGCTGTGGCTCCCGCGTGCCCAGTGCTATGGCAGCCTGGTGTGAGCCAAGTCTGTTTTGATCACAAATCCCTTTACTAACTGCTGTGCAAAGAGCATTTGTTGCCGTTTTCTCACCTCTCTTCTTCTGGTCCTGCTTTGATATGAATGTGATTTGTTTCTCATAAAATCTCCTACTTGATTTCTCATGCTTTGTGTGGATTTTATTTTGCTTCCAGCTTGTGTGTTTCTTCTGAAAGTTCTTTTCTTCCAGGCTGAAGAAAACTGGATACTATCAATGCTTCTCTTACTGTTTTGTCTTGTCTTTTTTTTGCCCCTGCAGGGTTGTGTAATCATTATATCCTTTTAATTCTATACCTGTAAATAGACAAAGGAACTAGTACAGGGAGTTTTTCAGGGGCAGCTCTTCACAATTACCTATTGAAATTAATCGTACATGCAAACACATTTATTCCAGCACAGAAATATCTACCCACCCAGATTTAGTCCTCCATCTACTTTAAACTTACACTCTGGTTTTTAACAGTGCCTGTAAAAGTTAATTGAGAAAAAGAAAAGAAAGGGGAACGTTTGTTCAGGTAAAGCTAGTTGTTTGAAGTGGGACCCTCACTGGGAGGGTTGTGGGTATAGTGTATAGTGGTAAGCCGTTGTGCTGTGAAGAGGAATATATAAAATTCATCTGAAAAAAACACTGAAGAAAATTCCCATGAGAAGAATCCTGCAGGAGATCAAGTCTAACGAAGTTACAGTAAACTCAGAAGTTGCTATCTTCCCGATGAGCCACTGAACTGCTCTATGCATGTTTTACCTGTCCAGTGTGAAGCAAAATGAGTTTGTTCTGTGAATGAGTCTGTGTTCAGAGGCAAGATAATTTCCTTGCTTAGGCTCGATGGTTCTTCCTTTGGACTCCAGCAAATCAAAACGATTGTTCCATAGGGGAGAGTAAAATGAGTTTGTGACGAATATTCATGTGTTCACTCCCTCCAGTCTCTTTCCTCTTTCGACATGGGAAGGGCTGGAGTGGAGTGGGTAGAGAATTCTTGGTTTGCAGAATAATGGATAAAGGTCTTGTCAGCAGCTGACTTTTTGCTAATCCTTTTTATTATAAGAAGAATGTTGTAGCTGGACTCCCGTCTCTGAAGTAAGACTTTTTAGTATGGTTTTACTTTAAGGTAGGAATTTCAGATCTGTGCTGCAGGAAGCACAGTTCACTGCTATCAGTCATCCCAGTAGGAACTTGTGTGAATTTTGAGGCATGTTCCCAAGCCTGAGGAGTTTTGAAACGGATTGCAAAGATCTGATATCTGCATCCTGCAGCACCCCAAAGAGCTCTAGAGCTACTTGCAAAAAGCAGCTGCCCTCTTGGAGCTCTGATGAACATCACAGGTTTCCCCTAACTCACCTCTTCTCTAAAGCGTGCAGGAAATTGCAATCCGATAAGTTAGGCAAGTAGCAAGTCCTGTCCATTGTTCTTTATTGTTTGGGGATTGCTTACGTCCCCTTTTTTGTTATCCCACCTCTCTGACTCTTCACTGACCTTGCCTACTTGTTTTGTCCATTGTGTGTGGCTTTTGTTGCTTAGGTAGTGAACTCTTAGGGACAGTCGTTGGTAAACAGTGGGATTATACAGCCCCTAGCATGCTGGGACCTAGTTTTTATACTATGTTTATATATATATATATTTCATTGATTTATTCTACCTAAATAATAATGCTACTACCCTTTAAGCACAGGACTAAGTACACTCTTTCACTTTGGACTTGGGAGCAACTAATGCAGCTTTCCAGATTGGGTATGATCTGCTTTGAATTTATGTCAGGCTTCCACAAAATACTTCTTAAAATGCAGAGACCAAATAGCAGGATGCTGAAAACATAAACCCCATCCTTAGTACTTGTCCTTGTGTGTGTTTTCTTCCCAGAAGGACTCAGATCTTGATCCGGAAAAGTAGTTCAGCGTCAGATTAAATTTGCAAATGAATTTAGGATTTCATGCTTATGTTAGTGTGAGTGGACCCTGTTTGGAAGGCAGGGCTTGCTGGCCCACAGCTTAGGAATTCTGCGGTGCTAATTGTAGTTATTTTTACAGAAGCACAGAGCATCTGATAGTCTCTTCCACTTGTGCAGAGATACGGCTGCTGTTCACCTCCAAATGCACCGTTCTCACTGACAAGTGCATCTGAGGCCAAGTGAATCCAAGAATGATGCTCTCCGCATGGGGGAACATGTGCGAGAAGCATTGGGAAAACCAAGGAAATATTTACACTGGGAGGGGACTGTTTACAGTGCAGTTCAAACAGTTGACGTTATTTAGAGCAGCCAGGGCTATGTAATATTTTGCTTTTGCTCATCTCATGAGGGTCAGGCATAAGGAAAGGATCAAATTGGGCCAGCAGGGCTGTCCTTGGACAGTGCAGAGGATCTAACAGCTGCAGTCAGGATAGGTGGTGAGAAGAATAAGCAACTGTGATTCAGTCTTGTGGTTGAAGTCAAGGTCAGGGTGGACTCTGGGGTAGTTGTAGTGTGGGGACACAAATGTTCGCTGGAGATTTTGGCCTCACTAGCTGATGTTTGCTTGGGCTCTGAAGCCCATGGGTGCTGCAGCGTGATGGGTTGTCAGTAATGCGAGAGCACAGTTTAAAAATTTGGAAGTCTCTTTTGTATTGGGAGAAGGGAGTACAACTGCGGTACTGATGTCATTATGTCCTGTGTGGCTATTGAGCTGGGAATTTGCATTCAAACCGCTTCATGTTACAGTCTCTTCCTCAGCATGCTTTGTAGGTATACCACATATTGTTTTAATTTAAAACCAGCCTGTCTCTCTTGTTCTGTTTTTAGCATGGCTGACAAGAACAGCACCCTGAAATGCACGTTCTCTGCTCCTGGCCACAGCACCACTCTACTGCAGGGACTGGCCTCGCTCCGAGCTCAGGCTCAGCTGCTTGATGTCATCCTCACTATAAATAATGAAGTGTTTCAGGTTCATAAAGTTGTCTTGGCTGCCTGCAGTGACTATTTCAGGTGAGAATCCAATAGGGAAGCAGGCATTTTTTACCTTTCCCGTTGTTTTTCTGTTTACCCATCTTCCCCCACACCAACCTCACCGCCACACCCCAAGATCACAACTCATGCACACCCCTCTGGAGGTACGGTTTGCCCCACAGCGTTGGTGGAATTATCCACAGGTAACGCAGAGGCTCGGAGTCAGTCCCTGTGCACATAGATGAGGTTTGTGTGACCACAGCTGCGGGGCCCAAATGCAAGTTCAAGTCCAGGTCTTGACCCTGCCTTGCAGCGTTGGTAGGTGCTCTGCCAGCTGAAGGAAACGGGCTTTTTTGCCCTGGAGCTATTTGAGCTGATTGTAAAGTGGCAGCAAGGGCTCTGAAAAGAGTCCTTCCATTGAAGGATGGTGTCCTGTGAAAACACTGTTATCTGTAAATACCACTGACCTGTCTGTAGTGCTCATTGTTCGTGGGCTGAAGAGTGTAAGGCATTTTTCATGCCCATTCCCCAGACTCCAGAAGATAGGGAAGAATTGTCCCATCTTGTGTGGGTAGGAAGCTGAAGCACAGAGATGAATTTTCTCAGTGAAATTAATGCAGAGTAAGCCAATTGCAGAGCAGGAAATCCAGTCTTAAGTGAAAAGACATATTCATCCATCTTCATAGAATCATAGACTCGTTTGGGTTGGAAGGGACCTTTAAAGGTCCTTAAGTCCAACCCTCCTGCAGTGAGCAGGGACATCTGCAACTAGAGCAGTTTGGTCAGAGCCCTGTCCAACCTGACCTGGAATGTTTCCAGGGATGGGGCTTCTACCACCTCTCTGGGCAATCTGAGCCAGTGACGCACCACCCTCAGTGTAAAAAATTTCATTATACCTAGTCTAAATCTTTGTTCTGTCAAACTCCTTTGTAACGGTTCTCTGACTTGAAATGGCTTCTCTTTTGACTGAGGGATCATTTCTGGCAGCACCAGTAGCGGCATCAAGTGAGGTGTAGGGAAGGTTCAGACCAACAGAGAACTTGACCTGGGTGTTGCAGACTGCAGGTCATAGCAAGTACAGGTGAAGAACCCCATGCACCAGGACAGGTTAGGGGCTGACCTGCTGGAAGGCACCTCTACAGAGAAGGACCTTGGAGTCCTGGTGGACAATAAGTTAACCATGAGCCAGCAGTGTGCTCTTGTGGCCAAGAAGGCCAATGGTCTCCTGGGGTGCATTCAGAAGAGTGTTACCAGCAGGTAAAGGAGGGTTCTCCTCCCTCTCTACTCTGCCCTGGTAAGGCCATATCTACTCTGGCGGGAGGGTTGGACTAGATGATTTCCAGAGGTCCTGCCAGCCCCTACCATGCTGTGAGAAGGGCTGTCCACCAGGGTTTGCAGTCCCTTGATGTGTAGGTCCCTTCCTCATCCGAGCAGACTGGTTTGATGGACAGGTAACCAAGACCAAGGGACTTCAGTGTCCCTTGGCACGTCTCTTGTATCCCTTCACCCATTTCTTCCACTGCTCTGATGATGTCTGTCTTATGTACTCATACAGTTTTTAGGCAGTTCCCTTCTCTCTCCCTTTGGTAACGTAAACCTTCCAGGCTTATCACTCTCCCTAACAGGCATGCAATTAATGACGGAGCTGATCCCCCACCAAATGCTAATAGCACTATTTGTATTCATAAATGCTGTATGCAGAACCACTGCCAGTGTGTTTTCACTGCTGAAACATAATTGCTGAGTAGGTTTCTTGTTATAACTTCTGTGGTGCTAAGGAAGGTTGTCCTGGGGAACAATGGGAGAATAATCAAGCTTTTGAAAATAGTCTGTTTTTATGCAAAAGGGGGGAGGGAAAAGAGTGAAATTGAGGCATTTATATAATCAGCATTTTAGAACGATAACACTTTTTAAAGGAATTGCATTCATTTTGATGATTTGTCTTTATCATGGCAACAATAATGCTTTTCCTTCCTTGTGCACGCTCGGGTCGGTGTAGCTAATGTATGAGTACACATGTCTGCATGTCCTCTGGGGCAGGGGATCAGGCAGCATGCTGCTCTGTTCCGTGGGATATGCGAGGGGATTTCAGCAGAATGCTCTCGTCTGCTACATGGACAAATAATTGCAAACACTATTCCTGTCACTCAGTTACAGAAAGCTGATTTCATATGCAGATATTTCCTTATTTAGGTCATTTAGGATTTCTTGGGTTTATGCTGGACAGCAGCAGGTTTCCTAGCTGGGTTTGGACAGGAAACTTGGAACTCCTGTCTTTTGACACTGTTCCCAAGATGTTCCTTTATTCCTCTGTCGATGCAGAAGAGCAGGGTCTCTTCAGCGTTTTTTCTGACTAACTCATACCTTAGAGTCACTGCAGCTTCTTGAGGCAGCTCTGATGACATCGTGCCTTCACAATGAATTTACCTTTCTGACGGAAGAGAGCAAGTTAACTGTTGATGGTGGAAAAAGCAGCCTAAAATGTGCAGGCAGCTGCCAGCGGTTAGGAAGGTCTTTTGTGCGACAGTCTTATCCTCGCTGTGAAGTGTGTCCAATGGCAGTGAGTGGTGAAACTCCACAGTCCTTCCAGCAACCTGGTTTGACTTCAGCTTCCTCAGAGCCACTCTGCTATTGCTTCTTGAATAGTACACAGAGTGCAAACCTTTGCCCCTGAGCTACCTATATAGAACAAAACCTGATGAAATTTAATGTAGATGTATAAAAAACCAAATGCACAGTTATGTCTCCATCACACCTGCTGGCCTTGTGGCTGGGAAACAGAGCACTGCTCTACAGGAGTGGTTTACGAGATGTCTGTGCACAGTCCTTGCCATGGTATGTGCTTCCTGTGGAATTTAGAAGCCTCCCAAGGAGGTGATCTAGGGCCTAATTTCTGCATGGCCTGGTCAACTGATGTGCTCGCAGCTGTGCTGTAACTAAATATTTTTTATTTTTTCTTTTTAACTGCCTGCTGTCACACTGCAACATGACAGACGGTTTCTGAAGAGGTTGCAGCTCTGATTTTCTTAAGGCATTGGGAATGAACCTTGCAGGGGAGGTTCTGTTGTGATTACCAAAGCTGTTCATAAGAAGTATTGCATCTGCAATATTTAAGCCATTTTGTAGCTTGCCTACGATGTCATGGGCTAACTGAAATCTTTGCCTATAGGCAGTGCTGCAGGCAAGCTCAGAGAATCACTGATGTCCTAAACATGGGTGTCTTCCAAAGCGTGTTCATTCTTTGTGCTCACAAATCCTGCAGACTTAAACTCTTTACGGTATGGTTACCAACCTCAGCTGGTGCAGATCCTGTTGTGTCTGTTGTTTGTTGAGTATCATGGATTTGTTGGTGTCCAGCATACTACACTCCCTGCACTGGTAATTCTACCTACTTCTTGAAGTTCTGTCCTGTGAAGTCACTCTGACTTCACACTACCAGGAGGATTAAAAAACTTTCTAATAGCTGAATATTATTTCTCAATGCATTGTTTATATAAGCTTTATGTAAGTGATTGCATGCTCTAATTTCTCCTGGCTTTTAGAGATTTAGCCTTGATTTATACCCTCTCTTCCCCATCCTCCCTAAGAGAATCAGTACGTTTAAAAAAATGAAGTTCTGAAGTGATACATCATTTTACATGTATTTAAAGGAGGGATTTTTTTTTTGTTTGTGTTCTTGACCTCCAGGGCAATGTTCACAGGTGGGATGAGAGAAGCCAGCCAAGATGTGATTGAACTGAAAGGTGTGTCTGCAAAAGGACTGAAACACATAATAGACTTTGCGTACAGTGCTGAAGTGACTCTTGATCTCGACTGTATCCAGGATGTGCTAGGAGCTGCTGTCTTTCTCCAGATGGTGCCTGTTGTGGAGCTCTGTGAAGAGTTTCTGAAGTCTGCCATGAGCGTAGAAACGTGTCTTAATATCGGGCAGATGGCCACCACCTTCAGCCTCGCTTCCCTGAAGGAATCAGTAGATGCATTCACTTTTAGGCATTTCCTCCAGATTTCGGAGGAAGAGGATTTCCTCCACCTGCCACTGGAGCGCCTTGTGTTCTTCTTGCAGAGCAACAAGCTGCAAAGCTGCAGCGAAATAGATCTCTTCCGTGCTGCTGTCCGCTGGCTGCAGTATGACCCAACTCGCCGTGCCAGTGCCAGTCAGGTCCTCTGCCACATCCGCTTCCCGCTGATGAAGTCCTCTGAGCTGGTGGACAGCGTCCAGACTTTGGACATCATGGTGGAAGATGTCTTGTGCCGGCAGTATTTGCTGGAGGCCTTCAATTACCAGATCCTGCCCTTTCGCCAGCATGAGATGCAGTCCCCTCGGACTTCCATCCGCTCGGATGTCCTGTCCCTCATCACCTTCGGCGGGACTCCCTACACTGATAACGACCGCACGGTGAGCTGCAAAGTCTACTACCTGCCAGACGCCAGCGTGCGCCAGTTCAAGGTGCTGACAGAAATGGAGGTGGGCAGCAGCCACTCCTGCGTAGCCGTGCTCGACAACTTTGTCTACATTGTAGGAGGGCAGCACCTGCAGTACCGGAGCGGTGAGGGAGCTGTGGATATCTGCTACCGTTACGATCCACACCTGAACCAGTGGCTGCGCATCCAGGCCATGCAGGAGAGCAGGATCCAGTTCCAGCTCAATGTCCTCCATGGCATGGTGTATGCCACTGGTGGGAGGAACCGGTCGGGGAGCTTGGCCTCTGTAGAGAAGTATTGTCCCAAAAATAACGAGTGGACTTATGTGTGCTCTCTGAAACGCAGGACGTGGGGGCATGCTGGAGCCACAGTGGGAGACAAGTTGTACATATCAGGTGGGTATGGCATTTCAGTGGAAGACAAGAAAGCCTTGCATTGTTACGACCCTGCCGTGGATCAGTGGGAGTTTAAAACCCCAATGAACGAACCCAGAGTTCTGCATGCCATGGTCAGTGCCAATAACAGGATTTATGCTCTGGGAGGCCGCATGGACCATGTTGACCGTTGTTTTGATGTTTTGGCTGTGGAATATTACATGCCTGAAACGGACCAATGGACAACGGTGAGCCCTATGCGTGCAGGTCAGTCAGAAGCTGGCTGTTGTTTACTAGAGAAAAAGATTTATATCGTAGGAGGATACAATTGGCATCTGAACAACGTTACAGGCATTGTGCAGGTGTATAACACAGAAACTGATGAATGGGAGAGGGACTTACATTTCCCAGAATCTTTTGCTGGGATAGCATGTGCTCCTGTCATCCTACCGCAGGTAACGACCCAGAGATAACTACGAGTGCTGGCACTGGCCCATGAAATGACTGCGTGTTGCATGTTACCAGGATGCTGTGTTGTTTCTTTATTGTTTGCAAATGATATTGTGCATTTTGTGGGTGAGGGAAGGAGAAAAGAGTTGGCGTTCCCTCCTCCATGAAGTCCCTCCTCCTCTTATGTAGTGTTCTGGCAAGCGTGTTGCATCAGAAGCACTTGTCAGCTAGTTAGACTTAACAGATGTTACAGCTGGAAAAATCTTTTCTCTTTTTGTTTGATGGGGGGGTTGCATTATGCCAACTTTTCATATTTTTAACAATTTCCACATTACAAACATTGACAGCTCAGGAGTAACTAAGTACTGTGGTTTATTTAAAGGAGTTCAAGTGTGATTTTTATTAATAGCTAAAAAAAATCATTGTGTGTTGCTTCGTTGTTTTTTAGCAAACGAAAACCCCAAAACCTGTATAACAGACTGACCTCCAGAAGCAATAAAGTGACAGTGGGAGCTAGAAGAGCTCAGGGGCTTGGATTATAAAGCATATTCTTGCTTTTCAAAGGTGACTTCTTGTTTTTTAGCCCTCCTAAAGGGGGAACACTTAGCCCTGCACACATCTGGTCTCCGTTGGTTCTTCGTTGCTTGGGTTATGCCACAATTCCCGATCCCTTCCTCACCCCCTCCAGAGAGCAGCATGATGCTCTAGTCCAGAAAGCCTCCCTTAATTGGGGCACCCGGAGTTTGCAACACTGGAGCTATGTCGATAGCTCGAGTCCATATAAATGGGCATGATTTTTTTTACAACTGCCAAAAAAGCGTTTGGCTTCACTGGCAACAAGAGCTCTGTGGGTCTGGGCTGACCCCCTACTGCAGAGAGCACCCAGAGTTTCTGCATCTGGACCCCGCTGCTGCCTTGGCCTTTCCGACCGCTCCACCGATACTTGTTCATCCAGGCTCTTTTTGTACAGTAAAGGAGGTGGGTGCTGCTTGTTCATAAGCTTGAAGGTTTTCTCCCTTGACTTGTAAATAAGATACTTGGCATCATAAGATGACGGAAGTCTAAGAGGAATGGAGTTTTTTTTGTTGTTGTTGCCAGTGGACATTTTAAACGAAGATATTCACTTGAAGATGACTCTGTCATTTTTGTAAAATCTGTGTTTACTGCACAGAATACTGTAAATTCCTGAATTTTCCTTTCCTACAGGCCCTTGTTTTTCTGATTAATTTGACTGATTAATGAATTGATAGTTTCTCCTTTTATCAGGTATTGTTTCAAGGGCTTTATTTTGTATCTGTATGAGTTAAATTTTGATGTATGCAGTCCTCTTTCTAGAGAAACTTGCATTCTGCTGTTAAATAAATACTGTGCTGTAACCTTTAGAGAAAATACATAATGTCTGTTTTGCTAACAAATCATTGAGCAGGTCTGTGCAAAGCATGAACTCCACACCTCAGATTCACTTAAAGATATTTTTCTCTGATAATGAAATCAAAGCACCTTTGGATACACTGCTGTGAGGGCACATGCTCCTCAGCGAAGCTCTGCGTTCTCAATTTTAGATAAAATGATGCTCAGTTTCATCTGTTCCTATCTATTTGCTGGTTTGCCAATAATAAATTAATGAAAAGTACTTGTTGTTGTGTAGTATGGTGAAGCCAGTGGGTAAACTCTGTTTTCTCGCTCTTAGGCGGTTAATTTGCTCCATTCTCTGTTCATTTGGTCTGGCATAGAAGCTCGAAACACTGCGAAACAGCCTTGGCAGATAACAGGCAGATTTTGAGAGGCTGAAATGTAATTTGAGACAAGCTTCAAAATTAAAAAATAATGGGTTTTCTTTTCTAATGCTTCCATATGTTTATGAAAAGAGTGCTTCCTTAGGTTAGTAACAAATGGATGGTCACTCACTTTCCTATTTGTCGAGTACAATTAATCCTCTTAAGAGTGCCATTCCTTCATCATTGCCTTCCTAAAATACTTAAGCATTTTTCCCTATTTTATTGAAATTTTCCTACCACAAGCATTTCTGTGTCTGCAGTTGATGGTTTGGGTGTTCTTTAATAACTGAGTTTTTCAGAACACGCAGCCGTAGCGCTGATGAGCCACACCACGCGGTTGGAGAAGCCATACGATGACCATAGCTGGCATTTTCTCATAACGAAACCATGCTGTATTTTTCACTTCAGGCTCTTAAGGTAGGTGTATGTGTTGGGGGGGTAAAGGGGGAAAAACCCCAGAAAACTCCTTGAAAAAATGAAAAAGCACGTTTGGTGTCATTTTTAAGGTCTACCTTGCGAAAACAAACGTAGCCTCAGTGCTCATACATGTTGGAATGGTGGCTTTGCAGAGAGGAGGAGCCACAAAGCCGTTCTGTGACTGTGTTTAATAAATAGACCAGCTGCTGCCTGCCTGGTACCCGCATTCCCATTCCCAGGGGTGCTGAGGAGCGGGAGCTGGGAAAGGTTTCCAGATCCTTTCACCAGGACTTGCGCCAGAGCACCACCTCTCTTTGTTACTGGAATGTTCTTTTTATAGCAATATAAATACTTATTTTTCATAACGGTAGCTAGAAATACTCTAGCTGTTCTAAGTTTAGCAGAGACTGGCTAAAATATTTGTGGAAGTGCATGTCATCCATATTGATAATAAAGTTTGTTTTACCCCTGTGAGGGATGTAGTTGTGGCTCTGGGCTGTTCTGTGCATAACGTGTCCATTATTCCTGAAATAAACAGGTTTGATTCTTTCGCTGTATTGCAGCTACTTGACTGCTAGATGAGGGTCTTCACATAAATATATCCAAGTGATCATGTTCTGTAGTCGAGCTGGAGAAAACACTTCACAGGATGCCCTGAATGAAAAGCCGGTGGACTGGGCTCCTCTCGCCTTCAGGAATGAGCAAAGCCAGAAATGTCTGATTGTGCTCGGAGTCATTTATTAGTCTCAGAGCAGCAGTAAACATTACAGGGGTAAACCTGATTTGGTACATTTTAAAATACCCTCGAACAGATGGGGAACAGTAAAAGCCCAGCATCATTAGTTCTAGGTATTTGCAGAGTGTGCATGTCCCATTAGGGACTCCTGTCAGGGCCAGGATAATAGCTTGTGTCTTCTCTGATGTTTTATGGGCCTGAAATTGTACTTAAAACTATAAAGCAAGCGAGCACTAGAAGTCTTGGCAGAGCGCAGTATGGCTCGAGACTGGGAATGTCTGCATCCTATTAAGGTGTCATTGACCCTTTTCCAGAGGGTCTGTCCGCTCCGCAAGCCGACTGTCATTTCTTCCCATCCCAGAATGTTGCTGATATGTGCAGGCGTGTCCCAGCCTTCTTACTGAAGTCTTGGAAGTTTAATAGCAGCAGAAAAATTCATTTCTTTGATTTACAATGCACAAAGCTCCCACTAGCCCTTAGTACCCTGGTGCTGATTTAAAATGATGCTGCACAACAGAACTGCTCGGGACCTCTTGTGAGCCATATCAAACTGAGTCAGACATTTCCACTTCCATGTCTGCGATAAGGTCTTTAGTTGCTGAAACTCTCCAAACTTTAGGGACATTTATCATGCTGGGATTATTGAAGCCAGACTAGTGTCAGATTAAATAAAACATGTTTCCCAGTGCAACTCTAATTATGATTTTTAGCCAGTTGTGTAAAGTGCAGAACTTTATTTACAATAAATCTTCCAGTTGCTTGCGTAAATTAATGAGATTTCATCACTTGTGACTTAAGGACCAGGAAAAGTTAATGTGGCTGAATAAATTGACAGTCCAGCCTGGGTGTGCTGGCACGTCAGGCGAGCGAGGAGCAGAGCTGGCCAGCGCTGCCTTCCTGAGAGGGCTCAGCATCTTGAATTTCACCTGGGAGCACGTATGTATCATAGAGACATCTCTCCCTTCGAGTTATTTTTTACAAAGACAGCTTAGATTCTACTCTGCATTTTAATGGTGAGTAGGCACATTATCATCCCACAGGCTCCAGAACTTCTTTTTCTCATTCCAAACTAATAACTGAGTTTCAGTAATGCAAGTTTGGCACTTCTCAGTTTAATATTTCAACTTTAGGGAGTTTTACAGAGAAGTTTTAAAATTTATTTGTGGGGCGTGTAGAGCTTCAACTGCTCCAACACTGAATGTTCCATAAAATGAACACAAAATGAGCTTTCTGCTTAGAAATAGCTGCTGGGTTAGCTGTGCACCCTGAAATTAGCCTCAGATTGTAAGACAAAGGGTAAAGGTTTAATAGAGAGCAATGGCAGGGGCCTGCAGGAGGGCAGCCTTGGAGTAGTGTGTGCAGTTTGCAATTAAAAGTAGAAAACCTGTGAGAGAAAAAGTTTTCAGAAGGGTTTAGAAGCTGTATAGAGCAAATCACAGGTTCTTGACTCAGTCCCCGAGGCTTTGCAGTTGCTATTTCACACCCAGGCCCCTGTCACGTAATTAGCTAGAAGTAGTTGAAAATCTTTTTTGCTTGTCCACGCAGGCTCCGAGCCATTCCGCTTCTGGCTACGCTGCTTTATATCTGGAGCAACTCCTTTGAAGTCACTGGAGTAGCACCTTATTGACACTGTGGTACCTAGAGCAGAATTGATCCATTTAGCTGAGTTTAGTATTTCTTATGTATATCTTCCGGTCACAAGGTTTTGAAAAATGTGCTAAGTAGTATTTTACGTGTGGTTATCTGATGTCTGTAATCAGGCTGCTAATGTGTTTCTTTGTACAAAGCCTGCAATTACCGGCCTTAAATGCGTCCTTTTTTTTCCCCTCACTGTGGCCTGGGGTCTTGTTTAAACATGAGATCCTCCTCACAGATGCAGATTTACTCCTTGGCAGCATCAATACTTGCATTCAGTATTAGCGCCTTAAGGATACTGGTTCACAACTGGATTTAGAAGGAATTTATGAATTTCGCTGAGGTTTGGAATAGAGAAATTTGCCCTTTGGTGCAGTTAGCACGTCTGGACCTGAATTTCGCCTGCGTCGGTGTTCTCGCGTGAGGAAAGCTTCCTTATGCCAAAAGCACGTACTTGCTGTTTCCTGGGAAGAAAGTAGGAGCGTACACCTTGGAACGGGGAGGAAGAGTATCTTAGCAGCCAGCGTTTGCTCGCTTTCTGTAACTTCAGAGTGTATAGGGAATGGCAAAGGATGAGAAGGGGCTCTTGGTACAGAGAGCGGAACTGAGTGTTCCGTCTGACTGCGGGTTGGTTTGCTTGGCCTGCTCATCAGACTTGAGGGCTGCGGAGTGGGTAACTCAGGTGCTTTCATCTGCCCTCTGGAAACGAGGATACCTTAAAGTTAAGAAATGGTCACAAGTTTCTAGTGAAGCAGGAGAGAATGTTTTCCCACTGCGAGAACAATTTGGAGCTCGGTTCAAAATAGCGTTGGGACTCTGGACTTCTTGGGATATTCTTCTCTGAGAATAATGGGAACGTCAAGAGGAACATTCAGTAGGAAGTGTGAGAGATCAAAATCTTTGTAGGCAAAAAAAAAAAGTCGGTTTATTTGTTGATGAAGGCATAATCTGGTGCTGTCTGCTGTAGTGTAAGTTGTTCAACCTCACACCTTCCTCTGCAGCCTCTAAGGGAGAATACGGAAGTAACTGGATCTTGTCTGGCAGAGCAATTCCAGAGGACTTGGAGGATAACAAACAAGTGATAAGTAAACACAACCACCTCCCTGCAACCCGCTGCTCTCAGCTGCGTCTGCTCTGGGAAGCTGCAGGTTGCTCAGTAAGGAGTTGTTTGCACCACAAGCAGATGTGAACGCAACAACCTGGTCCTCCAGTGACTCTTCGCTTCAGAGCAAAGCTCCGATTCTCAGTTACAAGAAACTTTTTTGTAACGTGTCTGGAAGGCTGGGGGAGATCCAACTGTTGTCTCGGGGGATCCCATTGCAGCTTTCTAGTGAGATCGGGTTGTTCCCACATGGCCCCATATGTGCTCAAGGTGAAGACGGCAGGAGACATAAATAATACTTCTGGTGTGAGCTCATCATTTTGTCAAACGCGTGGCATATCTCCTTCAGTGAAGGAAGAAGGAAACCTGGCACCCGTCTGAAATGTCTTCTTGCCAATGCCTTAATGCAGTCAAGATTTACATTGTCTGCTAGGTCATGCACTTAGCAGCCATTCAGATCCACCCACACCCCAAAACACGGAGCTGTGAGTGGGTGAGAAATTCCAGAAGCATCTCGGCAAACACAAATGTTGCATTGAAGAGACATTTGTTACGCAAACTGTTTTAGAAGAGAATTTAAGAACAGAAGCAGGGAATTCAATCTGATAAAGCTGCACAGGCAAAACAGTGAGAGGGGAGGAAGCTGTACCTCTTTCCCCCTCCTCCACCTCGCTGGCCGTCTGTATTCTTTCCCTTCGAACCCTGAGCAGGAGCAGCCGCCAGAGGGAAGGTTTCACCCTCTTCAATCTCCAAGAGGAGAAAATTTATCAAGTTTCATCTTAGGCACTTAATCTTTCAGAGCTCGAGACGAGGCAGAGTGGCAGCTGGGTCTCTAGATGTTTGATACCACCTATGGTATTAGATCCAGGTAAACTCAACAAATTGTTTATCATTGTCTCGCTTATCGAGCAAAACCAGCGCGGGTAATAGGTATCTTAGTGTTGAATCGTGATGATTTATATGCTTTTAGCATGACAGACCAATTTTGCAGGTCATACGCCGTTCATGGGCGCAGCCAAAGGGTATTTAACTGCATAACGCTGGTTGTTTATTCCTGGTGAAAAAAGCAAGAGGTGGTTCGACTAACATCTGCCAGCAGTGACAGAGGAAGGGCTGATCCTGCCAGGGCCTAGATGATCTTTTAAGTCCTGTCTCTGTTTTCTGTGATGGTATCTCACACCACATTATAAACTTTAAGTGCAAGCTGGCAACTACAGCTGAGGGTAGGATGTGACTTTGTGGCTAATACTAATCCTGACAGTTGCTGAACTGAGTTTTATCCATCCATCTCTAGCAGCCTCGCAGTGGTGGATAATTATAATCTCATTTTTATGTGAGCAGGAAATACTTACAAATGACTGGTAAACTGACTAAACTGAGGTCACAAGGGTGATCAGTAGTGGAAGTGAGAGTGGACTCTAACTTTTTCTTTGGCACAGGTTGCCCAGGGAGGTGGTAGAAGCCCCATCCCTGGAAGCCTTTAAGGCCAGGCTGGACGGGGCTCTGAGCTGGGAGGTGTCCCTGCCAGGGCAGGGGGTTGGAAGGGGATGAGCTTTGAGGTCCCTTCCAACCCTGAGAATTCTGTGATTCTTTGATCTCATACTCAACTGTAAGCACTGTTCAAGGGCAGGGCGATGCACCAAAAAACAAGAGCGTCCATTGTATCTCTGTAGAAAAGAAAGTGTAAAGGGCAACGTGTGGGTGTTGGGGAACAGTCCTGTCAGGATTTATTACTGTCTAATGCGTGTGTCTTGCATATCACAGTGCTGCGCGCCCATCTGATGTTAGCACAGCTGGAATCAATGGCTTAGCATCTTAAGCTTGTGTTTCGAAATGAGAACTGCCTGCTCACGTCCCGGCAGGGTCATCTCCGCCTGTCAGCCTGTCCCCGTGACAGATCTGCTGCATCCCATACACATCACCAGCTGCGTCGGCCAAGGTCCTGGCTCCTCAGGGAGGGGAAACAAGTCTTTGGTGGCGTCCATCGGGAAGAAGCCTGCGTGTGCGGAATGCTATGGGAGGCAGAGAGGGGTGGAGCTGGATGCACACGCCAGGGTTTGGCAGCGAGTCGCACTGCTCGTGTGGGAACCCTGCCCTGTTTTATCTGTTGTCGTTCGGAGCGAGGGCTGCGGTAACATCTTCTGCTTCCCTGTGCAACACACCTCAACGGTCCAGGAAAATGGGAAACTTTCCCAGAAATAATGCTGTTACGTGGGACCTTGGTGCTGGATTTCCACTACTCACCTGTCTGTTACCTTGCAGGAAGAGGCCGCAACCCCAGAGAAGGAACTGTTTATCTTAAAGGCCTTGCTAATGAACGCCTGGCGTGTTTTCCTCGCCCTCTGTCCCTGCTGCACGCGCTGCTCCATCCCGGCGCTGGCGGAGCAGATGAAGGAGCTGGGCTCTTTTTCACCGCGCACCTCAACAGGGCCCAGCCCGACCTATGTGACGTGCTGGGGTCACTGGTTTGTACTGGAAATTCTCCCAGGTCCCTTTTCGGAGCAGGAGGGACCCTGTGCAAGAAGCCAACGGGCCTGTGAGGGCCTTGAGACAGGGAACGAGGCGGAACCGAGGGGCTGGAAATGCGGGGTTCGAACCGCCCGGCGGCCCGAGGGGGTCGGGACGGGTCCCGCGCTCCGGGGAGGGGACACGCGGACAGAGACGGACAGACACACACGGACAGACACGGACGGACACACACGGACGGACACACACGGACGGACACACACGGACGGACACACAGAGACACGCACAGACTCGGCCCCTGCGGCTCGCGGGTTTTGGCGGGAAGCGCCC
>WEIS01032672.1:0-15356 GCA_013389965.1 Todus mexicanus | reverse complement strand
GGCAGCAGGAGCAGGGAAGCTGCAAAATCCTAATGAAAGGGACGAGCAAAGGGTCGTAGGAGACTGACCCAACCCAAACCTGCTCCCAAGAGTCAGCGCGACACCCGCGCCATGACATCACGTCACGATACCACCTCGCAACACCACGACCTGGCACCACTTCTAGCCTTGGCCAAAGGTTTCCCCCTCTCAGGCTTTGCCAGGAAGCCGAGGCCATCCCTGGACACATCTTGCAAGAAAGGTTTTCAATTTCACCGAAAAAAGTGATTTTTACTAAGTCATTTCAGTAGTTTAACTGGAGCTAATCTGCCAGGGAGGAGAGGGCTGGTGCTTCGCTGTGTGCTGGTGAGTTCCTTCAGCGCCAATCTCTAATTAAACTGCACCAATAACCAACTCTCACCAACTTCGCTCTTTCCCTAAGTCAAAGCAGGGCTGTGAGCAGGGTAAGAGAGACTCGAAGGGACACTCTCCGACCTCTTCATCTCCACTCTAGCAACAGCTCAGACCTGAGCTAATTTATTTCCCATGGAACAATAAAAAAAATAGGAAAAAAGAGAGAGTCCGATTGCTGGAGAGGCCTGGGCAGCTCTGGAGGGCAAGAAATTGTTCCTCAGCTCCAACCTCAACCTCCCCTGGCTGGGGCAACTTGAGGCCGGTTCCTCTTGTCCTGGTGCTTGTTCATTGGCAGCAGAGCCCGACCCCCCCTGGCTCCAAGCTCCTGAATGAACTTGAGGGAGTTGTGCAGAGCCAGAAGGTCTCCCCTGAGCCTCCTTTGCTCCAGGCTCAACACCCCCAGGTCCCTCAGCCGCTCCTCCCCACGCTTGTGCTCCAGAGTATTCCAGTAGCCGCTCTCATCCTGCCTGGGCGCGGGATAACGGAGCGAAGTGCTGCTGCCTCAGGGCAAAGAACCTCACTGCTGCAGCAGCGCGTCCACCCCACGTCCTCACATCTCCTCCCACCGCGGCACGTTCACGCGCTCGCTGGAGAAACGGTTCCTTCAAACTGCAGAGAACAAACCCCACGGGAAGCTTCACGTGGGGACCTCAGAGATGAAAAAATAAGCACAGGGAGCAGGGCCCCGAGGACACTCTGGGCCCTGCTCTCAATCCTGCCGGATTTGTCGGGGAAGAAGGCAGCAGAAAACCGAGAGGGCAGAACCTGCAGCTGGAGCCGTTGCGTATGAAATTCGTGATCTGCATTATGCAGCGAGGGAAGGTCAGCTAACCGAGCGCTTCGGCGCGGCCACAGCCTGTGCTGAGAGCGCGGCCCAGCTCCGCACGCTCCCCGCTAAGCGCGCAGGAGCTCGCCTGGCGTACCTGGGACTGGAACATTGCAGGGTTCAGACAGAGACAAATGGAGGTCTGCAGCACCAGCTCTTTCCCCCAGTTAAGCTCCTGCCAGAGCCCCCGGCAGCACCTCCCTGACACCGAGCCCGGAGGGGAGCGAAGCGTCCCCTCGAGCTGCCGCCGGCGAGTAAGGGCTGACCTTGGGCTGCTGCTGGGGAAAATGAATGAGCTTACGGGGTAGGCAAGTGGAAAGCTGAAACTATCATTTTCCACAGATATCCAAGGTAAAAAGCCTCAGGGACAATCTTTTGTCAGCTTCTGAGACTTGATTAACTGCCTTAATTCCACATGATTAATGGCTTTCAAATCCCAGGAGACCCAAGTTTCCGTACACATCGTGTGACTTGGAGCGTCTTTAAGAAAGTCTTTCTCCAAAGATCTCTACAAGAGGGCGCTGGCTGGGCTGGATCCAAGGGCTGAAGCTCAACAGGGACAAAGGTCCTGCCCTTGGGTCACAACCGCTCCAGGCTGGAGCAGAGCGGCTGGAAAGTTCCTGCTGGGAAAGGCCCTGGGGGGGGTGGTGCCAGGGGCTGGAGCTGAGCCAGTGAGTGCCCAGGGGGGCAAGAAGCCCCCAGCATCTGGCTTGTGGCAGCAGCAGGGGGGCAGCAGGAGCAGGGCAGGGAGCGTCCCCCTGCAAATCCTGGGCACTGGGGAGGCCGCCCCTGGAATCCTGGGCTCAGCTTTGGGCCCCTCCCTCCCAGCAGGACCTGGAGGGGCTGGAGCGTGGCCAGAGAAGGGCAACGGAGCTGGGCAAGGGGCTGGAGCCACCGGTGCCACTGGCAGCCCACACAACCCTGTGACTTCCCCATGCCCCCAGTGGCACGTCAGGAGGAGGATCTTCCTCCTCACATCCCATCCCTGTGCAAGAGATCAGTGACACAGAGCAAACGGTGGGGAAAAAACCCATAAGAAGATTATCCAAACCCTCCTAAAGAGCCAGGGACGCCCTGCTGCGGGAGCTGCTGGCCACGTGTGCTGTGCGAGCCAAGGCCAACTCCATTCTCTTCAGCGATCCCAAGGGGTCAGCAGGCAGGGGAAGCTCTGGAGCACGTTCCTGCCCGGCAGCCTGAAGGGCTGGGCACAACGCAAACAGAAAGAGGAGACGGAAAGCAAGCAAGGAGCGTTGGCCTCGTCACCTCACAGGAGCTGCCCCACCAGCGCGAGCTCTCCCGATGAATCACGCTTCGTTCACAGTCCCTGCTGGAGGTGGGGTGTTCTACAATTGTGTTTCTTCCTATAAAGCAAACCGCATTGGTACGTCGAGCGAGCACGGCGTGGTTAAGCACACGTGCACCTCTACGAGGCCCCAGCGAAACGCCGGCACCCGAATCATTCATCACTTGTCAGAGGTTAAAACCAGAGAGCCGCGAGTCAAAATCCGCAGGAGTTTGTGCAGCACGAGGTCCGTAACGGACAAAAAAGTTCACCCCGTTTGTGCCCCCGTTAATAGAACGCGAGATCCGCGCATCTCCAGGACCTGTAAACAAACTACCACGGCTGACTTGCTGCTACTGTACTTAACGGGAGGGAATTGCACACCAGAGCTGCTCGGGCAGCCGGTGACCTTGAGAGGCTGATGCGAAGAGAACACACGCGGCTGAGCCGTGCTCTCCTCAGGCGGCTTCTTGGAGGGGTTATGGTGGCAAACGCAGGGCAGAGCCGCAGTGCTCCGGGGCGGCTCACGGCCGGCCAGGAGGTAGCGCCCGCCAACTGAGCTGAATCACACACGGATCGGATTATTAGTGGTGCTCATTTCTATTTACGCAGAAAACAACAACGTGGCGTGGATCAAGAGGGTTTGTATGCTCGGAGCAAAGCACGAAGCCTGGCGCTGGGGAAACAACTATTGAACTTTACTGGGCGCCGACCCGCACGCTTAANAGCGCCCGCCAACTGAGCTGAATCACACACGGATCGGATTATTAGTGGTGCTCATTTCTATTTACGCAGAAAACAACAACGTGGCGTGGATCAAGAGGGTTTGTATGCTCGGAGCAAAGCACGAAGCCTGGCGCTGGGGAAACAACTATTGAACTTTACTGGGCGCCGACCCACACGCTTAAAGCTGAACCTCCCCTGGCACAACTTGAGGCCGGTTCCTCTTGTTCTGTTGTTTGTTCCTCGGGAGCAGAGCCCGACCCCCACTCTGTGTTTTTCGGTGGGTTCAAGCAGGGGCAGGGTGAGTGAATTCTTTCATGCTGTGCCCATTGCGAGATCCACTAGTGCTCAAGGGCAAACCAGAGACGCCAGGAACACCGAGAGCTGAAAGAGCGCGGACTGAACAATGCCACTGCCTCGTGGCACCCAGAGNGCTGCTGCAGCCAGATGAGTTCTGATTCTCTGAGCCGGGAGCTGCCCTGGCAGTGCCGGAAAGCCAGGGGCTGGCAGGGCCCCTCTCGACACTCTCAGGCAGACGCGTGCCCCAGGGCAGCGAGGATGGGGGTCCCACACAGCCACGGGCACTGCACAGCGTCTGTCACCTCATCTTCCAGCCACCAGATCTCCCGAGTATGTTGTCAGGGAACAGTCCCCGGCAGCTCCTTTCTACGCTAGGTCTACAACGTCATTCAGCAAAGCAAACTTCAGCTTATACCATAATTAACGTGAGGAGGATCAGCAACATTCTCCACGGCCTTAAATCCTGCTCTCGGTGCGCTGGGAAATGAGCTACAAATAGAGTGGCTCTGGCGGCAGCCAGCGCTGCCTGTGCAGAGCAATCCTGCCCCCGCGGAGCAATCCTGGGGCAGGTGGCAGAACAGGATGAGGTATTTCTGCTTCCTCAGCTCTGTTTGTACAGCTCTTCGTGTTCCAAAGGAACGCTGTAAGCGAGAGCTGAGGTAAATAGAGATTTCCGAGGTTTCCGAGGCACTCGGTTCAGAGCAAAGCACGTACCACGAAGCTGCGGTGCTGGGCAATCCTTTGCTGCCGCACAAGAAGGGAGCTGTTTGCCCAATTTAACTCATAAACCCCGAGGAAAGAGATCTGACAAGGGATGCTCTCCTCTCGCTAGGAAAACAAAGATTAGATCTGTCAGCATCTGTATCAATCAGATGATAGTTTACGCCTTAATTTCACTGGAAGGGATGACTCCAAGTAGCTGAAAGAGCAGCACCAGGCAAGTCTCAAGCCTCTGTGAAAATGAAGAGCTCTTTATTTCCCTGTATTGCTGAAGACACCGCTACCAAATAAAACCACTTCCAAAAAGCCCGGATCATTCATCACTTCCTAGAACAGAAACCTTCAGCTCTGCAGCACCTGACAGACCCAAATTTCAGAATATCTTTACTCCTTTGCTAATGGTTTAAAAAGAAGCTGGAGAATAACTCGCTACCTTTCCATAGTCTCCCAGAGAAACAGACTGGGCTGGCTGGGAAGGGACCTTAAAGGTCACCCAGTGCAACCCTGTCCCTGCAGGGAGCAGGGCCATCTGCAACCAGAGCAGGTTGCTCAGAGCCCCCAACAACCTCCCCTGCAATGGGGACAGGGATGGGGCAGCCACCACCTCTCGGGGCAACCTGGGCCAGGCTCTCCCCACCCTCAGTACCAACAATTTCCTCCTCTGACAACCACGGTTAAACGGAACTGAGTTCCCTGAAACACCCTGCGAGAGCCTGGCACACACGAACCAGGGCACTGACCTGGCAGGTACCGCCACCAGCCCCAGCTGACCTGCGAGATCCCTGCAGCACGCTGCGGGCGTTCCTGGGGGCATCGAGCTGGACCTGGAACCGGCCATCTCCCGGGCTCAGCGCCGCTACCAGCGACCACAGCTCTGAAGGAACACAGCCCAACGCTGGAACGAGACATCGGCAGGGACACCGGAGCAAGAGGTACCAAGTAGCCATAGCAACCCCCCGTGGCCATCTCCTTTCCTCCGTGCTGTGTTGCTGCTGTTCTCCTGGGCTACTGATTTTCTATCGGGCGGCAGGAGCCGCAGGCCCGGTTGATCTCCAGCCAGCCGAGAGGATAACGGTCTGGGAAAATCATTTGATTAGCCGGTTTGCTTCTCCTCACCTGAAAAGCGCTGCAGCGAGCTTGGGTTTGATCTCAAAAGGAGAGAGAAAGGAAAACGAGGCCACCAGTGGTCAGCCTCGCCGCACAGAAACCCGGCCTGGCCATTTCTGTATCAGGGAATCATAGAATCGGACTTGTTGGAACCGACCTTTGAGCCCATCAAGTCCAAGGTGCCTCGGTGAAGAGACCTTCACCACGCGAAACCTCAAAGCAAGACATCGGAGGAGGAGACCATTTCATCCCACACTGCCTAGAGCGGCACTGGGGAACGTGTCCTTGAGGAGAAAGCTCATCGCGCACGTCTCCTGAATGGGACCGTGAACTGGGCTCGGGAGCTCCTAAGTCTTTACAGCTTCAGGGGAGTAGAAGCCTGAAACTTCCTTAAATTGTACCACGAGGTGTGTGAGGGAGCAGGTTAACCCCTGCTACGACAGAACCGCGACGCTGGCGTCACTGACGGGATGCAAGGTGCCATCTACACCATCCGTGTTCCCTCAGACACTTTACCACGGACAGTTTCTCAGTGGCAGGTCACCTCTGCGACCCCGAGACCCCCCAAAAACCGAAACACAACCGTATTTCCATTTCCCCCAGCGAGCTGCTCCCTGCAAAGCGAACTGCCCAAGCGCAGGTGGACGCGTTCATTCCGGAGAGGCGTGCTTGTGCCGCTCCCCCGCAGGAATCTGGATGTCTCCCTTCCCTTCCAACGTGCTTTGGAACTAGCACGCCCTTGTGCGGAGCAGGGCCACTGGCACCGGTGTGAAATACTGAATTAATAAGGCTCTGGGATATTTAATCAGGCCGCTGAAATGTTAAGGATCACATTAACATTTATGATCCTCTCTGAAGGAAGGATCCCCCGCCCTCTGCCCGCTCCTGCTCCCTCACAGCTCTGTGGAGCTCCACGTGGCTTTGGGGGCTCTTTCCTAAAGCGACACTAAAAGGCAGCGCTGACACAGATTGAGCTGAATTTCAGAACCACCGGAGTAACGCTCCAAGAGAGAGCAGAATTACCACCTCTTGATTTAAACCTCGGAGAAACTCTTTTCTTTTCCATTTCCAACTAGCAGAGCTTAGATGGCAGAGAATTACCCAGCTGAGCCTTTCCGCTACTGGCTGAGGGCACGACGAAGAGCCGCGAGATGCCAAGGACTGCACAGCTCGGAGCTGTAACGTGCCCGAGACACCGACAGCTCCAGACAGAGACGGCAGCTCTTGGGTAGCGCTGAACGAGTCCTTCAAGACATCAAATATTTACACCACCTTCAGCCACCCGGCCCGTATCCGTTTGCTGCGTTTCATCAGCTACTTCAGGTGAAGAACAGAAGTAGCGCCACAAAGGGATTGCTCACAGATACACAACTGCTTCGCCGTCTCATCCACCCGTTCCAAGCATCACTAGATGTTATCTGCTAGGGAAGACACTCGGCAAAGAGAACCTTCCCCACCCTCGTGGTGTAAGTGACCCAAGAGAAGCACTGTCATTGTACGATACAAAGAGTCACCAGCCAAAAGCCAAGCGACGCAGCCCTGCCCAGCACAGGGAACTCCCCAGCGTGGATAATAGCAAGGGAGGTTTATCCACCTCCTCCTCCACCCCTGACCCGTCCTCCCACGGCACGAGGCTTCTCCTACCAAAGCTCCTGCTTCTTCTGCCTTGGGGGTTTTCTGGGTGACACAAGAACATGGCCCAGGCAAGGACTTGCCTTCCAAGAACAGACCCATCGAAGGGACTGGGGTACCTAAGATACGGGTTACGTGTGGGAATCCAACGTTATCCCTGAGCCCACCCAAAGCTTTATGCTGCTGGTTCTGGAGAGTCTCAGCTTCTGCTGGGGCTGTCTAAGGTCCTCGGAGAAGGGTCACAGAATCAGAGAATGGGTTGGGTTGGAAGGGACCTTTAAAGGTCATCCACCACCTCCTAGGGTTGGGCCCAAGTGTTGTAGCAAAGCTAACTCATCTGGGCTCTGCATCGACACCGTGTCTGGCCCCTGGATGAAGACAGCAAAGAGCACAACCCACACATGAGAAAATGACACAGCTCGTTCTGACTCTGAAAGCTGCTCCAACTCCCCTCCTTCATTGGGAAGCAGCAGGACTAGACGATCACTGCGGCCCCTTCCAACTAAAACAGTCTATTCTGTTCAACTGGAAGCGAAAGATGTTACAGAAGACTTGAGACAAACCTTTCAGACAAACCCCAGATCTTTCCAGTAACAGCAGGGCCCAGATAGTGCCCTCAATATGTATCTTCACCAAAGAACCACCAAAATAAAAACCGGCAATAATATTTAAACCTTGGTCTTGATAAAAACAAGAGCCTGCCAAAGAAAGGCAGAGACAAGAGAAGAATCACGGGCTTCGTTCTGATTAAAAGCTCTGTAGATATGGCTCTGGATTTCACAAGGTTCTTAGGAAAGGAGCAAACTGGACCAAGGAGCTCATACCCATCAGCGAGATGGAAATCAGAGCTCCTAATCCAGCAAGTTAAAAACCAAATAGGACAGTTTCTATGAGCCAGCCTCTTCAGAAGTGGCCCTGGGAACAGAGTAGCTACAATTGCTGCTTCGAAAATTGGTGGAAAATGTATGGAGCACCTGATACCTTCGAGGGCACACAGAGAAATGCCACAACTGTCCAAAACTCAGTGGGTTTAGACATTGCAAATGGCAGAAACCCACCAGCAAACACATCAGACGAAGCACAGAACCAAGCTGAGAAGGGGAAGCTCTCAGGACCAGCCCTGTTCACATTAACATACCAACGCCAGGCTTGATTTTTTAACGCAAAGGCTTTTGCAGGATTTATGAGCTTTGGGAGCGGTGCCGCTCCACGGCTGTCACCGGGCCAGCAAGAGCTCTGCTGGATGAGAGATTTCTGCTCCACGCTCACAGCACGACCCAAGCAGACCCTCAAAGAGCTTGGCTTATTTCAGCCAGGAACAAAACCAAAGGCGGCTGCAAGAGAGCATTTTTGTCGGTGCAGTCAGGGATACAAACATCAGGGAGGGAGAAGAGTTGTTAAAACTAAAAGGCAAAACTGCTCGCACCGTAGTAAATGGTATAACCCCGTCATAAATCCAGGCTGGAGAGCCGAAGATTTATAGTCCTGGCGGCAGTGAAATTCTGAGACGGGCTCTCAGCAGCAGCGAGAGGCAAAAAAGAGCCTCTGCCTTGCCTGAGGACGCAGCTGGCGCAGGGACGGTGATATGACAGGGGCTTGTTAAAAACATTGCCCAGGACACGCAAACCAGAGGTGTGGCACACCCGCGCCAGTACCGAGAGGGCCCGTGCAGGTGTCTGTTCAAGGGCTGGTTGCCTGAATGTTCACAGGCAGTCCCAGCTCGTCCAGTTCCAGCGAGGCACCGGCTGAAGCCAGATTCACACCTCCGCGCGTAACTCAGGAGGCAGCTCAAGCTCGCCGGCAGGAGTTGAGGCCAGCAGGCTGGCTGCTTTCCGGATCACCACACACCTCCCGGCACTTGTGCTGCAGTTCCACGCTCCGAAGGGAGTTATTGATTGGAAAGGTGCCTCTGCTGCCTCCCGCCTTCACACCAAGCACCCTCAAACATTTATCAGCAATTCTGCTCTGGAAAAGGCACGAGAGAACGAAAATGCAGTAATAAAACATGGGGGAAAGGGAGTCAGGAGAGACACCTTGCAACCCTGGCTGTGCTGTTATCCTGCCGCCTGACCCCAGGCATCTGCTTCTGCTGCTCCTCAGCACCTGTTCTGCCTGCTCAGAATGAGCTCCTGAGCCAAGCGACCATAGCCCAGGGGGTAACACCTGGGCAAATACCGCTGATGTTCTTCACCAGGTACCTGGATGATGGCACACACACACAAAGTGAAATTTCACAGAATCACAGATTGTTGGGGATTGGAAGGGACCTCAGAAGATGATCTAGTCCAATCCTCCCACTGCCGGAGCAGGATCACCTAGATGAAGTCCCACAGGAACTCGTCCATCAATAAACGTGCCTCTCGTAAATAACAATTAGACCTGTTTCCTTGGAGCCAGGGAGGTTATTCTAGGCGATCGCTTATGGAACGCACACAAAAGAGAAGGAAAGTGACAGGCACGAGGGAAAATAAACTCTTGCCAATAAGGGAAAGGACAACAAGGATGTTTTATAATAACAATAACAGGGGAAATTATTGTAAAGCTTGCATCCATTATTGGCAACTGTCAGCACTAGAGAAAGCACAACAAATATTTAACTTCTGTGCTCCTAAAGGCACCGAGGCAGGGGATTCACTCTTTGGAGTAGCAACAAACCGTTTTCTCTCCAGCAGTGACTGCTCGGCTGCGCAGATCACGAACCGACCACAACCCAAGCCAATCACAGACAGGTTTCAAGACATCTCAGCTGTAAAGGCGTTTTTGTGAGCCATCCCTTGGCTAATTCCACAAAGGTTTAGCCAACCTCGGCACCCTCTGGAAGGGCAGAGGAGCAGGGGCTGGAGTGATGGGATGGAGCAGAGCAAGCTGGATGTCCCCGAGAGCCCTGGAACGGTCGATGTGGCAGAGAGGCTGGCAGTGACGGTGTTTGGGTGGCAGCCTTCAGCAGCGAGTGTCACAAAATCAGCTGGGTTTTATGAAACCTGGACCTGAGCAAGCCAAATGCCTTGTAGGCAGAGCTCGCTCAGAACTGCACTTATTCACACGTCAAGCGCCCGAGGAGAGGGAAAGACGGAGCAGCAAGGACATGCCATCGCCACTGCCCCGTGCAAGCCAAGCGCAGACCTCGTCAGACCAGAGCTGAGCGCAGCTCTGAGCAGCCGCTCCAAAGCCCCAGCCCCAAACCAGGCCGGCGGCGGCAGCAGCAGCAGTAGCAGCGTGCCCCAGCTCAGCGCTCCCAGCTCAGCCAGCCCGGGGCTGCTCCCTGGAGACACCAGGGGAAGCGGAGAACTCAGTGAGCGAAAGGGCAGGGCCAGCACAATAACCGAGAGCTGCGAACGGGCCTCGAACGTGTCTGCCCTGGAAAGCAGGCGGCAGCAGCCGGCCACCGGAGGAGAAACCTCGGGAGTGCGCTCCAGCAGCCACGGGGAGAACAAACAGCTGGGGAAACAGGGAGCCCAGCTCGGGACAACAGCGGGAGGGGACCGGCAGGAAGGGTTCAGGAGCCCCTCACGGGGCATGTTCCTAAGGCAAGGCTACGGCTGATGCCAAGGGAAGGGGCTGAGGGTCCAAGAGGGGAGCCTCGGGTGGAGAACTGAGACGAGAGGGAGAGAGACTGGTGGTGCCTGTGCGTTCATCACTGGAGACCCAGGATCCAATCTCCAAGCAGCCTCCTGTGAAAGCAACAGGACGATCTGAGATCTGGCAAACCTGCCAGGCACAGAGAGATGAGAGCATCTTCTCTTTCAGTCACCAGAGCAAAAGAACACGAGCCCTGCAGCACCCGCCTGAGCTGGGGGTTCCGCTCTTTTCTCCAGCTCGGGAAGGGAGCCTCTGGAAAGCACAGGGAAGCAACTGCAGGCAGGAGATAAAGTACCCAACTTCAGCACCCAGGTGGCAGTCCCCAGAACAACTTCGCAAGGCCTGGGGCTGGTTTCTTCATCAGCTCCAACACCACCCCATAGAAGGTCTGGAGCTCTCCTACAACGAGTCCAACCAAAACTAACCGGGAAAGGAATTTCCACAGTCTGGGCAACAGCAGAGTTGGGGCTGCAGAGCAGACAGTTCTGTGCCTGGGGATCTGTGAGGTGTGAGCAGCAGCAGAGCTGTGCAACACACAGCACACCCCTGGGCTCCCCGCACAGTGCCCTGCCCTGGGCTCTCCCTCACCCTTGTGTTTCTAAGAATCAGAGGTGGGTGCCATGGTTAAATGCTCAACCCTGAGAGCATTGGCAATAACAGAATCACAGAATAATTAAGGCAGGAAAAGACCTCTGAGATCGAGTCCAGCCTAGGACCTACCACCACCACTCAGCTAAACCCTGCCACTAAGTGTGGCATCCAGTCTGGCCTTAAACCCCTCCAGGGACAGGGACTCCACCACCTCCCTGGGCAGCCCAGCCCAGGGTTTGATCCCCCTTTCTGTGAGGAAGAGCTTCCGAATATCCAACCTAAACCTCCCCTGGTGCAGCTTCAGGCTGTGCCCTCTCGTCCTGTCACAAACTGCCTGGGAGAAGAGCCTGGCCCCAGCTGCCTACACCTTCCCTTCAGGTGGTTGTAGAGAGTGAGAAGTTTCCCCTGAAACGCTGCTCTCAGCAGGAGGACGAGGCGGGCAGAGCCCTGAGCTGGCCAGAGGCTGCTGCAGAGCCAGGGCAGCACAGAAGGCAGCTCCTGCCACCTCGTGGACACGGGCCCTTCGCTGTGCTCCTCAAGCCTGCGGGAACAAGGCTCAGGGCTGCTCCTTCTTCCAGAGCTCCTCTCTGGGAATGCCTGTCCGGCCTTGCCACCGGGGTGCAGAAGAAAATACCCTCTGATGTGCGGAACCCCCCAGCCCATGCACAGCACACACGGTGACTGGGAGGAACAGGCCGTCTGATTGTGGGAGAACGGGCACAGCCAGGGAGGTTCGGTGGGAAATGGAATCACAGAATGGGCTTGGTTGGAAAAGACCTCTAAGATTTTACCCCTGCCCTCGGCAACCCTTGACAGGGGGCAAGAAATTGTTCCTCAGCTCCAACCTAAAGCTCCTCTGGGACAGTTTGGAGAAGAGACCAACTGCTCCTCCCCAGCCTCCTGCTCNGTGTCATCTGCAAACTGCCTGAGGGTGCCTCGATCCCCTCGCTGGGCTCACTGCCGAAGCTCTCGGGGCACAGGCCCCAGCACGGAGCCCCGGGGAACACGCAGCATTTACACCCTGCCAGGCACCAGCAGGTGCCAACACTCAGCACTCAGCGGCTGAGCCCCAGCGCTCGGCTGTTCTTGCCTCTACACCTTAGAGAGCGGGACCGCTTACGAGCAAATCCGATTTTCCAGGGGTTTGTGAAGTAGATAATCTCCAAGCAATAGAATATTTTAAAGACTCCTCTTATGCCTTACTCATGCAAAATGCTACGGAGGTCAAGGCAGCTGCCATTCCTTATCCGTCACTCCGGCAAAGCCTTGCGAAGCAAACGATGAAGTGGCTCCTTTTAGAGTTTCAAACAAGCATTTTGGTAATGTTAAAGCAGCAGCAATGATCCCGTGTTACATTTCTGTTAAATACGCTTAGCCAAATTAGCACCTCAGCAGCGTAACACCGCGCCTGGCAATTAGCTCATTAAGGGGATCTCAGCGCCGCAAGCCGCTGGATCGCAGCCCACGCTGGATACTTCCCTACCATGGCAATGAATAAGCCTCAGAAATTTTCATTAGCTGACCTAGGCTAAAATTGCTTTCGCTTTCTGCAGTTTCACTTCCTCTGTAAGTCAGAAGTTGCCACGCTCCCGAGCGTCCTGCCGCCGATTCTGCTCCTAAGCTACGACCCCAGAGTCGGCAGGGGCTGGACTACAGCACACGCAGCTCCGCCCTGCAGTCACCATGCCCGCTTCCTTCTCCTGCGTCTTCTCGTGGCTGCCCAAGCTCAACCCCACCCTGCAGCAGCTCGCCGCTGCCCGCAGTGCTCTCCTGTCCTTACCACACCACTGCTGCCCCGGCTGCTCCTCTCTGCTGAGCGATCGCCCAGAGCCACCCCGCTCCTCTTCCATCCTTCCTTCTGCCCCACTCCCATCACCTTCCTCCTGCTCCTCCAGCTTCTCCCTTTGTCCTGAGGCCAGGCACGAGCCGAAGCACAGAAACGGGACACTGCCCAGACACGCAGCTCTCCTGGCCTGCTCCCCGAGAGTGCCCGTCGCAAAGCTGCCGTTCCTTTAACCCCCTCTTCCATTCCTTCAACTCCCTCTTCCATGCCTTTGCCCTTATCACTGGAAACTGAAACAGAACCAAGCCCACCTGCCTTGCTCAGAGTTAGCTTCAGGGATGGAACGGCTTCCACAAGCACCTGTGCTCAGAGGAACAAGAGAGGAGGAGCTGGGTGCACCTGAAGGCTGGCTGTGTTTCTGGGCCAGGCCCTCTGCAAGGTGCTGCACCTGCCCCAGTCCCTTCTCTTCGCTGTATCTCAGTTGTCTCCCAGCTCTTCTCCACTTTCTCCAGGCTGGTTATCAAGAACCCATCACCTGGAGGTGTGGCCTCGAGCTCAGGAGCTCCCAGAGGTACCCACTCCCCCGCAGGATAAGCTCTCCCGCTGCACCGCCACGAGCGGCGCCTCAGCCCACCCTGCCCCACGAGCACCCAGCTCATCTTTACACCTTCACTGGACTCAGACTGGACTGTTCTTTCAGCTCTACAACCAACCTGTTCTCTCCTTCACGGAACAACGAATTGGAAAACAAGCTTAAAAAATAGACAGCAATACGATCTAGGGAGCTGGATCGCCACCTGGGGAGCTGGATCGCCATCTAGCTCCACTGGAGCCTGAGAGCATGTACAATAGAGGATGTGCTTTGCCCTGTTAATGAAGTTTATAAGAAGTGTGAGCCTCTACAGCTCCACCTAAGCCACATCCCCACACGTCACAAACCTTCTTTACTCGAAAGAAGGAACCACCACTCACCCAACTTGCTGCGGATCCTCCTTTTTCTTCTTCTTCCTGAAAGGAAGACAAAGCGCGATGGCTTCTGACAGCAGCTGGAGCAAACCCGTTTGCTTCCAATCCCCGCAGCACAAGCTGGCCTGGTGTTTCAGGAACGGTGGCGGCCGGGAGATAACCTTAGAAAGAAGGAATCAATTGGGGTTTTTTGCTTTTTAAGGGGCAGTGCAATACCCGTTAGAGCCTGGTGATAGGACTGCGCAGATCGAGCAGGCTGCTCTGCTGCTGTCGCCAGGCTGAGCCAGGTGTCCCCACTCAGCTCACACTCGGGGCTAAGCTCCCGCAGCTGCTCCGCCTGACGGGCCCTGCCCAGCCCCAGGTGCTCCCCGCTCTGCAATCTCCCCCTGCAGCCGAGCACAGCTTTTCTGGGACAGGACACACGCAGCCAGCTCGGGGCAGCTGCCCTGGCTGCCTTCCAACGGTTCCCTTGGCCCCGAGTGCCCATCATACACCAGCACTTACCCAGGTTATTCACAGATTTTTGTCCCTGCAGCACACGCTCCTCAGAACCCTCCACCCAGAGCCCCCAGAATGCGTCCTCACAGGACATGCTCCTCACTGAACGACCTTCTCTACAGCTCATGGCACACCTACCTTCGATTCCTGCCCCTGAGCTCTGCCCCTGGGGCTCCTCCTCCGCACGTGCCTTCTTACAAACCGAGTAGCAGAGCGCGCAGGATCACTGTCTGCTAATAACCTGCCTCACTAATTAGCACGTGTGCTTCCTGTAAGAAGCCCAAAGACTTTAATTACTACAAAAGAACCAAGTTGCAAATAACAAACAGAACTCCAAAAGATTCAGCATAACTGCTTTTATTGGCTCAGTTTAAAAAGCTTGGTCAGTTACAGTCAACACCGAGGTCACTTCTCACCCGAGACTGAATTTCTGATCCCCTGGGGATGGCAGGCACGGCTGATCCCAGATTATTTCCCTCTCCGCAGCCGGGAGCACCAGGCTGGGGGGAACCTGCTCCTGCCTGCGCCCTGCAACACGTGATACCTGCCCTCAGAGATGCGATAGCTGCCCTGCGAGATCATAGAATCTCTGAGGTTGGGAAAGCCACTTGGGATCATCCAGCCCAACCCTCAACCCTACTCTGTAAAGTTCACCCCTAAACCATCTCACCCAACACCACATCTAAACACGGCAGTGATGGGGATTCAACCCCCTCCCTGGGCAGCACCGACTGCTCTTGCTGTGATATTNGTTGTGCAGAGCCAGAAGGTCTCCCCTCAGCGGTCTCGCCCTCCCTCTCTGGTCTCTCCCCCTCCCGCTCCGTCCCTTTCACGGCCGCGCGCAGGGGGCGGGGCGGGGCGGGGCGACTCGGACCGAACCATCCCGCGAGGGGTGTGTGTGTGCCCGGGCAGCTCCTCCCCGGGCGGTACCATTGCCCTGTTCACCCCCGTCTCCC
>WEIS01032669.1:0-12797 GCA_013389965.1 Todus mexicanus | reverse complement strand
AACCAACCTTTTAGGACAGCTTATTTAATTTGAAGGTTCTGGGAATAAGTCCTGTGGTGCAGAAGAAGAAAATCGATTGCACCCAATGCTGTGCTTCCACAAATGTGCTTAAATCCATTTGATTTGTGACCGTTTCCCCTGTTTGTCTCAGAAGGTCTAACCTCAGAGTGGCAAAAATCACTGCTTTTAAATCCTTTCTTTCCTGTTTCATAATCATTCAGAGATCTCCCTGAAACTCCAGTCAGGTGAAGAGAACTGGAACATGCCTAAGCTTTTGGTTCCGCTAGACTAGACATGCACAGGGTCTTTTATTTTTGGAGTACGCCCGTTTGTTAATTTATATTTTATTTAAAAGCGTTGATTTTACTTGAAAGTAAATTTGTCCATGATTAAAAGTGGGATTTCTATGACTTTTTTTGGTGTGCGGGTATTTTATTTCACCTTATCACTTCTGATCTCACTGTATCCAACTGGCAAAACTTTCTTCTTTTCCAGTAGGTGTGAAAATGCTGGAAAACTGGATGCTGTTTTCAGTCCCAGAGATCTAGACGCGTTGATACCATTTTTGTCATGCTAAAGGTGCAGTTTATTCCTCTAAAAACCTAGACGCTTTGTTTGATTGTCTCCTTTTGATGTCTTTTTGTCTTTGTAGAAGAAATTTCACCTCGATTTTTTGCTGAGCTGCAGCTAAATTTAGGTGCTAAACTTCCTGGCGTCTGGCAGACGGCTGCGCTCCAGTTATCAGAATTAAGCGGTGGCGTTTTGAAACGGCAACGGAATCTTTAACTGAACGTTCTGAAATAACCACGAACGTCTTCCTCCCAGAAAGGATTTTTTTTTTCTTTTTGGACCTGACAAATCTAAGCCCTTCACCATTTTACTGGGTTTTTTCAAGCACCCTCTGAGCGAACGCTCGGAGAACAAACCTCTCGCTTCTGATGGCCGTGCTGCAAACTTGTGGCGCTCGTAGGCTTGATAAGAATTATCAGAAAACCTGACACTGCCAATTGTTCCGGAGCCGGCGTTTCCTCTTTCAGAGGTGCCTAAAACGAGAGTGTCTGAACCTCTAATTGCCTGCCGAGATAAAGCAGCTCCCTTCAGACGAGGGCTGACGTTAAGGGTGAAGGGGAGAGGAAGTATCAGCGTGTGACTTGGCAGGATCCAGGCAGATGCCAAGCATCTCGCAGCAGAACACATAGTGTCTTGAATGCAGTGAGCAGGGAAAAACCAACCAACCGAAAAAACCCCAGCCCCAAAATGCCAATAAAAAACTTAGGAAATCATAAAAACGTTAAAAAGTTGAAGGATGTTTCAGAGCTGAGAGAGAATTTCCATTTAGATGCTGCAGCATTTTCTTCTTCACCTAGTTCTTAAAGTGTGAGAAAACCACTAACTTTTCTTGCAAACTTTAAAATTGATTTAAAATTGATTCTTTGGGGGGGAAAAAAAAGTTTCTGATTCTATTTAAGAATGGATAATCATGGGGGAAAAAAACCCCAACTCACTATTCTGGCCTTTAAGGTGATCTTAATTTTGAAAGGAATATATCCTGCAGGATTTTGACATTGCTTTCTTACCTCGTAGGATGGACAAACTCTGGCTGTGCAGAAGGGATTGGGTGTTTTATGGCCCCCCAGAGCTTGAGAAGATGTTAGTAGAGCAAGCTGGAGCTTGGTGAATGCAGTAGGGACAGGTACAGCTTTGGGGGAACGGAGCCAAGTTGCTCTTGTGCTTACATCAAACATCGTGTGGCTGCTTTAGGCTTTGAAAGCACCACGCTGGGGAATGAAGAGGGGAAGGAGGAGGGTTTGGGATGGCAAATTGGGATAATTGTGGCGAGAAAATGATCAGGAAAATGGGGCACAAAGCTGCAGGAGGCTTCCCGTGGAGCAGTGAACACTCTGCAGTGTTCTCTGCTCCAGGATCCTGGTGCTATTATCCTGCTTTCTTCTTGGTTCGGGGAGGGGGCGGGGGGAGAATAAAGATGACCCAAGACACAATTTCCTCCTGTAACGGTAGAAAGATACTGACAGCAGAGATTGGAAGTGGGTTCATGAAAAATGCGAAACTGGGAGAGCAGGTGTCAAGGCGCTTGGGAAGGAGGTGAACTCCTATCTTCCAAACTCAAACCAACTCAAACTTACCTACCTGGGGACTTGCTCTCCTCAGTTCTTTAAGAAATCTCACGAGCTGCTCAGCTGCCCTTCCCTGTGTGTGAGAAGAGCCAGTTTGTCTCAGTGATGCCAATCACGGAGCCTTCCTTTTCACAACCTGTTGGATTGTTTCTTCTTCCAGTAACATCTCCCCCAGTCGCTTCTTGGCTTTGTATTTCTTCATTCAGGTTTTCTGCTGCCTTGTGCCTTTAAGGCTGTGATGCTACCAAAAGATTAGAGGTTGAGTTTCTTTAAACCCTGACTCTTGGCTGTTCCATCAAGACCACGCGGTCTCACACCCTGGTAGGAGAGCTTCAAGGGGAGGAATTCAGTGCTGGGACTTGACTTCTAGTAAGCTGGGAGTTAATCCCGCTGATCTCACGCAGGTTTAAGGGGCACAATGAGAGGCAGCTGAGTTAAACATCCTAAAGATTCACAGCAGGGAGTGATCACACTCATGAGAAACAAGAGCCTACAAGGGCTGGGAGAACAGAGGGTTGAGGAGGAGTAGATGGTGCTGTGCTCTGGCTGGGTGCTCTTTGGACATGTTACTGCTTATCCAAGGTATTCTAGCTACAAAGTGAGGGGTTTAACTTTGTTGGAGAAGGGATGGGATTGTGTTTTCATTGCTCTGGAACCGTGGTGAAGGTGTGGTGGAATGTGGAGGGGACTAAAGTGGTCTGCAGCGAGGAATTGAGGTGGGAAACCAAGCCTAAAACTGCCTGGTGGGTTTGGATTGATTTAGCAGCAGTCCCGGGGTAGATTGCTGTTGCTTGGCGAGAAGTTGAGTGCGCTGAGAGGAATTTCAGCAGATTCTCAGCCTGTGGATCTTCAAAGGTTTGATTGTTCTTGGTCTGTACCTTTGGAAAGAGCAGAGCACTGATGACTGGGAAGCTCTGGGTGTGAGGCCCTTCCTGTGAGGGCTTTGTGTGAGTCTGTTGCATGTCAACATTTGTTATGTCAAGGCTGACAGACGCGTGGGTGCCTTTAATTGCTCTAAGAGCTCAAAGCCCACGAGGCATGGGGAGGAGGCACTGGTTTTGGAGAGCAATCAGGTAAAGCCAAACGGAAATGCCTGAATTTATGAGGCTGCTGTGCCTCTTGGTGCTTGAACTATCCTGGGGCATGTGTTTGCAAATTCAGCTGTCTGCTTCTTTGCAAATCCCTCTGTAGTGTCCCAGTAATAAGAATTGCGGTGTGCACGTGGTGGTTTTTGCGATGGTGCTTTGGTTTGGTTTGGTGTTTTTCACCTGAGGGTTTGCAGGATGGGGCAGGGGCTCTGGAAGAGGAGGAGGAAGAAGTTGGTACCATCTCCTGAGGAGGAGACTAAAACCATATTGTTCTTGCCACTCCAGGTGAAGGGAGTAAAAAAAGGAAGCCTTTTCATCCCACCCTTGGACGAACCTGCTCCAGAGAGACTACGCTCAGCAATGGCACCAGGGGAAATGTGATTCCTTTTAGAGGCTTTAGCAATGCCAGTTTTCACTCAGCGCCCCTCCCTGGGCTCGGATTCCCAAGTCATGATGGTAAATGTTTATCTGTTTGTGTCCTTTTCTGCATTAACATGCTTTCTTTTCTTTCTTCTACTTCTCCTTTTCACCTTGCCCTTTCTCTGGGTCCATTAAGGACAGGTAAGGCATGTGGAAAAACAGAGAGGAGGGGCAAGGGTGCTGCTCTTTGACCTGTCCTGGTGACCTGGAATGGACAAGCGAGCGATGCTGAAGCTTTTGGCTTCACGGCCTCTTAAACATATCGCTCTTCTTATTGTCATTGTGGTTTTGTGTGCAGAAAACACCCAAAGCAAACACTGCCAAAGGTGGCCCCGAATGGAAGAAGTTGTTGGGAGACTGGAATATCCCCCTGAGAAAGGCAAGGGGGGTCATGAGGAGGGGTGGGGAAGGGAGGAAGGCCACGGCTCCTGCAGGAACACCAAGCCTGCCGCTGATGGGAATAAAAGGGTGTTGTGCTCCTGATCCAGGGCACCTTGTTCTTGCTTGTCCCATTGTTTCGGCCATTGTTGCTACTAAATAACGCATGAAGCTCATTGAAAGCCCAAATGAGCCTGGTGAGGACTTGCTGTGTCCCTCTCGCTGGGCACCAGCCTCTGTGTGCTCACAGGACCTGGTCCTGACGGTCGTTGTCCAGGTCACTCTCCCTCTGTTTAAAGAATAGGATGACAATTACTTTCTCACCTGCTGGTGCGTGAAGGTCTTGGGGTTGGTGGGAAGTGGTGCTGGGAGATTCCTTGGGACTGGGTTAGTGGTGTCTTCCCAGATGATGGGTGACACGTGTTGCTGGAGATACTTCTTAGAACCCTGATCTCCAGAAAGGAGTGCTCAGCACACTTGTACCACCCAACACACAACTGTGCTGAAGACAAACGTGATGTCCAGGTTTTACGGGCTCCTGGAAGTCACCAGGTCTGCATTGCCCGGCTGCAAATAGTGAGCAGGGCAGGGTTTGAACTTACAGGTTGCAGATATTTTCTCTTCCTAGGTCTCACTTAACCAGCATTTCTCTTCTGCTGATGACTCACAAGCGAAGTTCCGCCCATGGCAGAGTTTTTCCCCGTTCTGTGGGCTCTCTAAATCATTACAGCCAGATTTTGGCAGGCGGTGATAGGTAGTGGAAGGCAGCAATCTCAGGTAACTCTTAGGCATCTCCTGCCACGAAACCTGAGTGTCCTCAGCTCCTTGCTAATCACATGGACACCGACGGTGTTAATTAAATGGTGCGATCAGACATGAGGATGTGGGGTGCATCCCCTGCGTAGCCATTCCCCTCTGCATCCCACGTCCTGGCCTCGCAGCGAGCTCTCCTGCGAATCCAGCGAGTGGAGCCTCTGTCCTCGAATGAATTGTTCCAGTTTCTGCAGAAGAGCAGAACCACTGGCAGAGATTGTCCTTGTTAGGACATGTTCTGTGGCCTGTCACAATGAATCAGCACACAAGATGTTAAGACAGATGTTTCCCTGATGCCTTTTAAGGATGAGGAGGGATTTGCTGCGTTTGCCTGGGAGAAATGGAGGCCGGGACATTGAGTTCTCGAGCATCCTTCCCCTTTTACAAACAAATGGCCTCATTTGGTTCAGTTCCTCCCCTCTGCTCCCTTTCTCCTTTATGAATCACAGCAAAATAAATCCTGACAGACTGGATGGGAGGCCAGTTCTATCTGCTCAGTGCTCTGCAGGGCCAGAAGTCCCTTCTCTGACTCTTGAGCCCTGGACAGTCTGTGCTGCAGAGGCTCTGTTGTTAGGAGGGGGACTCTTGCCATCTAGTGGGAGGGGATGGTAAACCTCCAGGACCTCCCTCGGGCTAAGTAGCTCAGGGACCTGGGGTTATTCAGCCTGGAGAAAAGGAGGGTCAGGGGAGACCTTCTGGCTCTCAGAGGCTTGAGCCAGGTGAGGTCGGTCTCTTCTCTCAAGGAACATGCTATGGGACAAGAGGAACTGGCCTCAGGGTGCATCAGGGGAGGTTTAGGTTGGAGCTGAGGAACAATTTCTTGCCCACTGTCAAGGGTTCCCCAGGCCTGGCCCAGGCTGCCCAGGGCAGGGGTGGAGTCCCCCTGATCCCTGGAGGGGTTTCCAAGCCGTGGAGATGTGGTGCTGAGGGACACGGGGCAGTGGTGTCCTGGCAGTACTGGGGGAACGGGTGGACTTGATGATTCTGAAGGTCTCTTCCAACCCAAACAATCCTCTGATTCCTGCACTTTTTGCATGAGAGCTGTGGGCAGTGAGTCATTTCACTGTGCATGTGGGATTAGCTCACGCTGCTTTCCCAGTGTTGTCAGTGCCTCGAACTGGTGAAGCTGGATTTCTCAAACTCTTTTCCTTCCTAGAAATCAAAACAGGGGAAATCAAGTGGGTGACGGAACCTCAGAATGGTGTGGTCATTGCCTGTGTTATGCTGTCTGTTAGACGAGAAGCCATGCAGAGGAGGAGAGAGAGAGAGATCTCCAGGGATTGGAGTTATTTCTTATAGTAAATGAATGTTATTTTTGAGATTGTGGCCACAGAAGAGCTGTGTCATGCAAGGGTCCCTCCCTGGTGAGAAGCAACGCAAGTTCCCAGTCCCTTCCACAGCAACAGGAGTAACCAAATAGCAGGGGATGAGGGAGCCTGGGAGATCAGTTCAGTCCCTGCCAAACTCAGTATGGAGATCATAGAAATTGCAGTAGGGAGAAAAGATATAAATTAACTTGTGCCTTCTTTTGAGGGAAGCATGGACCTGCTTCTCCAGAATCTCTGGTGCCTCTCAGCCATCCTGTGAGCTCCAAATCCAGCTCTCCCGTTAACGCCTTGCAGGAACTTTTCCACTAGAGCCAATTGGTGTGAAAACTGCCACGTGTCATTAACACTTTTGCAGAGCAGCCAGGTCCTTTAGTTCTTGAGGTATCACCTAGATCATCTCTGTGGGGTGCAACTTCTACGGAGTTCAGCATATCTGCTCTCTCAATTTGAAAGGTCAAGTCAACCCACGGCTCCAGAATGTCTAAAGGGTGCAAACGGAAGATTTGGGGAGGCAATGAGCCTTCCCTTTTTCAAAAGAACTGCAAATTGGGAGAGGCGAGATTATAGAAGCTAATAGCGCGTGCCTAATTTTGGGAAGCATGGACCATGACTGTGACTACTTGGTCAAAACTGGTCTTGACTTGTCCGTATGGCAAGGCGTGTCCTTCAGGCAGATGCAGAAGAAAACGTGTAGGCAAGGGATGTGGACCTGAAATGGTGGCTCTGTGTGTGTGGCTGAGGGAGATTCAGCTCTAGCTGGTGCTTGTATAAGTGTTTTCTGTGGAAATATCTGTTAGGTGTGAAGGCAGAAAGCCAGTCCCCACTGGTAGCTCTGGTTTTGCTGCCCCCAGGGGTCTGCTTTTGCCTCTTTGTTGGAAGGAGCTGGAAGATGACCACTGGGGAGAGGCTGAGATGGGCTGGAAGACCTGTGCTTCCCTCCTAGAGAAGGGCAGCAAAATTCACAGAGCCTAAAGAGCAGTGAGATGATGGTTAAACTGGCTGGGAGATGATAGAATGGCTGGTGGACCTGGCTGGTGGCTTCCCTGGTGGGCTGCTCACACGATCAGATGATGCAGATCCACTCTGAGCAGCACTTTTTCCCTGATTTTGAGTAGTTTTCCAATTTCTTTTTGTTTTTTCGTGCTAGGTGCTTTGCTTTTGGTCTTAACCAGCTGCCGTGTGAAGGGGGCAGCAAATCCCCTGAATCCAGCGTGTTACCTTGAAGAACTTCACTGAAATTCCTACCCAAGCTTTTGCTTTATGCAGCCACCAAACTCTTCCATCAGCTGGAAGCCTGGATGGCATTTGCTGCTCGTATCCTTACCCGACCCAGGCATTCAGCAAACATTCCTCCAGCAGCCTGTCATGTTTCTCCATGCCCTGCTCAGCAGACGCTCATACATTCCTTCCTCTGACCAAACTGCTCCCTGCTTCCTGCCAGGCTGAAAGAGCTCTGCTCTCTGGAGCTTCTGCGGCCACGCATTTCTCCTGCGATGATGATTTCGGCCAGGCTTGACCCACAAGGTGATGTTCTGCCGCCAACCGTGATGTTAATGGCAATTTGCAGGGTTTCTCCTCGTTTTGTGAGCATTCCCAGTACGGGAGAATTAAGGTGCTGTGGATTAGGGTGCAAAACCTGCTGGTCCAAACCACTCGTGCTGGCTTCCCTGGGAAGAAGTGCCAAGCTCTGGGTGTCACCCTATCCTGACACCTTGGTATTCTCGATATCTCACCAAGAAACAACTGTCCTCTTCCTATTTTCTTCTTTTCCTCCTTTAGCAATGTGATTGACGTTGCTGAGGCTTGTGAGAATGTGGCTGTCGTGTCCCTTTTGTAGTGTCCTCAAGGTGGTATCATCTCAGAAGCTTGCTGTGCCAGTAACTGGGCCTTTCTGCTGGGCAGAACCCTCCATTCTGAATCAGACCACTTCATCTAGAGCCTGTGAAGCAAAGAATAAGAGAGACTTGGTGCTGGATGCCTTGTGGCCTCTTGGAAGCAAGGTTGAGCTTCTCTGGTGTTGTCTGTTCATTCAGTGAAGAGCCAGGACCTTGCTTAAATTATTCAGGGCTTCATTATGCTCCCAAGCCACCTTCCTTTCTATTTCCAGTGTGTTGCTGTGTCCTTTAATGTTGGTGCCCAGCTCAGTGCAATTTCCCTTTCCATTAAAAGGTGGCATCAGAGAGTGGGGAAGCTCTGCACATCGCTGCCCGAGCAGCTGGGACTGAGACCAACCACCAAATGCCATTTTTCCTGGGGTTGGGGTGGAGAAAATGGAGCTTTGCTCTGAGCAGGACACAGGCATTACTTGGTGGGGGTTAAAATGTGTTTAGGAAGCGAGGAAAAGCCTGGGAAAAGTGATGACAGACACGTTCTTATAGGGTTACATTGCTGGAAATGTATCCAGAGACGTGGATTATGCACTCTTCAAAATAATTAATAGAATTAATTTGACGTGCAACCAGGCAGGGCTAACCTGGAAGCCTCTGCTGTGCGCCAGCAGCTCTGTGCGAGGGAAGGGCTTCCTTGGCAAAGATGAATATACGGAAAGAAAAGGGGATATTCCATCAAAAGTTAGTCCTGGGGAATGCCTGCTGCTCTTTCTGTGCCCGTCAACTTGTTTGAAAAACTCACTGGCCATAGATTTTTGTCCCCCCAGGTCAAAGCTGGTGAGAAAACTCCCATTCCTTGGGAAATGCTGATGCTTCAGGATGCGTTGCTGTCCAAAATTGGGTCAGAAAACAGAATTTCAAGGTCTTCTCTGTACAAGAGGTTTAAAACCCGCTGGTTTCTTGATGTTTTCACGGTTACAGAAACCAGAAGGGGATAGAACTGATACGATGCATTAAAAGCCTTAATCAAAAAGGACAGTTTTAAAAACACAACCCCGCCTCTAGCTGAAACCATCGCAGGGGTTTGCAGTTGCCTCAGAATTGATTTAGCGGCTACTTGTTGATAGAAGAACTGTTTCAACCAGCTCAGCCCAGTGCGACTGTTTCACTGGTAGCTCTTCGCCCCACGGTCGCTCTGAATTTTCGGACCCAGCAGAGGTTGGGGCTTTTGATTAGTCTTTTATGAAGAATTTTTTAGTATCTGATTAGTGCTGGAGACATTTAGGGACGTAGAGTAACTCTTGCTGCAGATCTAGATGGTTTTGAAGCGTCTGCTTTGGTTTGAGCTGCTAGAGTTAGGAGCTTTAAGAATCTCGAGCTGCTGGAAAAGCCGTTGCTGGATGCTGAAGAGTTAAAGGTGGGTGATACCTGAAGAGCTGGGGAGATGGCATCCCGAAAACTCCCCAAACTGTAGGAAAAGGAGGGTAGGTTTGAAGATGCTGCTCTGTAAGACCCTGCACTCCATGAGTGCTTAGTACTGGGAGGCTCTGATTCAATCTGGGGGGCTTAAAAACCCATGGTGCCGTATTTAACGCCAGCATCGAGACGATTCTCGATATTTATCCTGAGAAAGGATTCACGTTTCTAATCCACCTCCTTTCTTGCAACTCTGCCTCGAATTTTTATTCCCCCATTATTTCTTTTCTGCTCGCAGCCCTTCTGCTCAGATTACAGGACAAGCCCATGATATCACCCGCGCTGAGCCCAGGCTAAAGGGGCTGGGTCTTGGGAGGGGTTTGCTTGACTAACTCTCGTGAAATGTGCCAGGAAGCAGCAGCTTCTTGCAGCGTATTTCTCTGGCTGCAGGATCTTTTCCAGCGCAGAGAGGACCACTCAGAGGCGGTGTGCTCAGCCCAGAAGAAAGAACTTCATGAAGCGCGACAGGACAGAGGTCACCCCTGGCACAGCCTACCACTAACTCCGAGGTAAACGCAGAGCCAGCGGCGTTGCTGCCAGAGATGAAGGGGCTCAGGAATTAGTTGGTTTGGGGCTGAAAGTTTGATTTTGCTTCTTCCTTCTCCTCTTCGAATGTGTTTTCTGTCTCTCTCCATCTGTTTGTTCTGAAGAGTGATGTTTAGATGTACCCGGCTGGGAAGAAGGTAGATGTTTCTTCTGATTCCTTTCCCCAGGGACTTGATTTGGCAGGGATGGGAGGACGCAGATATTCTGTTGTCACTTTGCAAAGATATTGTGACCAAGTTTAAAAGTTTTCTCCCTTTGCTTACTCGCAGGCACGCAGAGAAGAATTTAAAAAGTCGTGTTGCAAACTGCCTGCAAGTTCAGGCAGTGCATATTCTGAAATATTATTAAAATATGCTTGGTTTAGACCAGAAAGCTACAAGTACATGCCATCGACATTGTGTAAATGTTACCAGCGAAACCTCAGAAGCAGTTTAAATCCTCCTCTGAATAACTGGGCTCTTTCAGAGGCAAAGGCTCCAGTACAGACATTTCCCATGGGCAGAAGGTGCAAAGAAATCTCGTCTCTAGTTAAGAAACTTCCCTGCTGTGATTTCTGCTTGGGATTCACAGTCCCTTGCAGAACAGCTCTCAGCTGACCAGCAGCTTTCTTCAGGCTGTTTTATCAGGGTAGTTTTCAGGATGACTCCAGGATAGGCAGTGGTACCCATGTGAAAAGCTGCAGCACAGAAACCTGGGACGTTTCTCTCTCAACATATCCCAGGGTGAGTTCTGATTCTTCAGCATCCGCACAGAGAACTCTGCCTCCTTCTAGATTTAATTTCTGCTGTTTAATTTAAGCAGATGTTACTGTTGGGGGTAAAAAAAAGATGTAACGATCAAGATTGTTTAGAGAACTGTAGAGAAAGATCCTAGTTTAGTTCTGGGAGCAGTAGGAAAACTATTTAGCATCCTCATAAACGTAACGTCGCAGGGCTTTCAAATGTGTACTGAATAAGGGCTGAAAAGAATTACTTTAGGGTTTACTTTTCAGTTTAATTTCACCAGTACTGAGCCACCCGCAGTGGTGGAATTGCCTTGACTGGAAGCTGGAGAGAGCAGTTAGAGAATGGAAAATGAGATATTCGCGTGAACGACTGAAATAACAAAGGGAGAAACCACATCTTCAACCCAGTGTGCGGGGTACTTGTGCAGGAATGAGTTTGATGTGATCTTAGGGCAGGGGGAAGTTGGAAAACGTCCCCAAAAATGGGTTGCTAATGTCAGGTTTAATCCTGAGGGTCAAGATCTCTAGGGTTGTCTGCTCAGCAGTCAAATCCAGCCTGGTGCTTTGTGAGCCAGGGGCAGGAATGCAGAGAGAAGGTCTTGAGAAAAGCCTTCAAGAAAGTTTTTAGCAGCTTGGAACAGCCACCGAGATTGAAGGGGGTGTTGGTGATGTAATGGAGAACAAAGCCTTTGTCTTCAGCAGGGTGATTTAATAGAGAAGCCATGTGTTGCTTGGTCATCGTCAACGCATCCACGAGCTGCAGATTAAAGAATTTCTACTGCTAGGTTCAAAAAAAAAAAAAAAAAGCCTTTTTCTGGTTAATTGCTTTGGAAGTTTGGGAATAAGTTGTGTTTCCAATTACGAGCGCAGCACAAGGGCTGTGGAGCAGGCAGCTGGTGCTGGCTGGGAGCCGGGGAGTTGTCTTGATTCACATCTCTGTTCATCTTTGAAGGCAAAGGGAAGAGAGAACAAAAACAAATCACGGAATCACAGAATGCCAGGTTGGAAAGAACCTCAGGGACCATCTAGTCCAACCCTTTAAGGTAAAGAAATACAGTTTAAATGAGATAAATAAAATAAAGAACCTTCCAAAACAGGGCATATGTATTTGAATTGCAACAGGGACGTGGCAAGAAGATGCTGCATGTGTCCATCTAATCTTCAGGCAAGTTTTTTTGCCTTCTGAGTGTTGGATTAACGGTTGGAGTCGATGATCTTAAAGGTCTACTCCAACCAAAACGATTCTATGATTCTGTCTGAAGCACACACAGGGGGACTCACCTGGAAGGCATGGCTGGAGAACCCCAGCAGTGATCAGAGTGCTGATTGTCTCCTCCTCCTGGTGGCTGCCAAGCCAAAGGGAGCTTTGCTGGATCTCCAGTCACAAAGGACTCCAGAATTGCCTTTTGTTGTCTGGCTAAGGGTGGGAGCAGCAAAGCTGGAGCTTCTGCTTTTGTCTGAGCTGATGGTTTGGATGATATTTGGTGAAATTCTAGAAGAGATTCCTTGCTGGTAGGAGCGAACTTTTGGATTGGGGAGACGAGCAGCCCTCTCAGTTTCATTCTCTGGGGAAGTAAAAGCTCAATATTATTTTGAAACAGAACTGTTGCGCGTTGCCCCGTAAGGCTGTGTCCATCTGTTCCCTCCAAGGCTGAAGACTGGAGTCCTGCAAAGGGCTGAGTCAGCAGCTAGCAGGAGCATGCCTTAAAGCTTTCAATTACACGTTAATGTGGCGATGGCAAATCATCGTATAGCCTAAAGTCCACCACGGGGAGCCAGGAGACCTGGAGTATTTTCCTGGCTTCTCCACTGCCGTTATTCAATAGGTTTTTAATGTTCTGTCTTGGATTCCTTTCAGTGGGGGAGACCAAAATATATACTTTTCAGGATTACATCATGAATAAATCTGGAGGCTATTAAGGAGAGGATGTGAGGGGAGGAACGAGCCCTCCAGTAAAGGGAATAGCCACAACAAGCTAAGCTTCCTGTGAATTTAAGCCTAGGTTTGTTCTTAGGAAGCTCAGCGTGCAGCTTTTTTGAGACTTGGGGGAGGAAAAAAA